>LUCH01003226.1:0-68644 GCA_013368495.1 Paragonimus heterotremus | reverse complement strand
GTCCTTTGACTTCGGTCACTGTGACAGGCTAATCCGTCTCGGATGCCGCCAACCATAGCTTGTCTGTGAATTCAGTTGTCTATTTGGATCCTTGATAGCCAGTTGTAACTTATCTCACGAACACAGACAAATTAAGGTTCGTTTATTGTAAACTGTCCACACAAAATTTAGTACAATCGAAGTTAAACAGTCTTGTCTAGCATGTTTTAATGAATGGATTATGAAGAACATAACGTTACGAGCAAGTTGTAATACTCGAACTTCGGATGGGTAATTTCAAATTGTACATCGCCCACAACTGATCACAGGTTCCACATTCCCATAGACTTTTTAGTCGGCCCCTTTCGAAAAGAAACACAAGACTCGACTTTCGTTCTCATTACAGCTCGTCAGCTCGCCACTACCGGGACTAGATCCGCGGCCATGCTGTTCATGAGACAACCGTGTTTACCACTAAGCCACTGACCTCACTTTCGGCACGACCGAATTACCATCGAATGTGAACGTTCAACCACTTTCGTTTGTGAGTAATGATCAGGAGTGCCATACTCGAAATCATCCTAAGAGAGTTTGCTGCGAGTAAGCCAACCTGTTTTGTGTCTGAACGAGTTAGCTGAATCGACTGCACATTGACTGGGATAATAAGATCTCGATTAAACCATGCCTGAAAAAGACCATCTGAGGTGGTTGAAACTTTGAGTATTGCAACTTGTTCGTAACGTTGTGTTCTCAATTAGTTTCGTGTACTTGACCAAACGACTTGATTTGGCTCTCATATTCGTTATCCTTAATCATAGGTGCGTCGCTCAAAGCTCGTCGGGAGAACCTACAGTAGGCGGAAAACTGATGTGAATCTCTTCAGTCACCTATGCCGAGTCTTGAGTTACTCACTGTTTTGTCTTCTTTTACAACCACACCTTGAACGTGCGAACGAGTTACGATCAACCTTTCCTGGGGCCCGCCCGAGCTATCATAACCAACTGAGTGATATCAATTCACTTAATGAGGGATTCTCTGTTTGTTGTGCGTAATTGTTGTTCACACGGTGCTGCTACTGCACGCGGGTAATGCAACACAGCCGTCGATTTTCAGAACAGGACTGACACAGCGGCCAAGCCTCGCATCTCTACACTAGTATTGTGCTCTCGGTCGCCTTACGTAATCTATTCTATAATGAGAGGCGGGTGTTGTGGATACCACACGCAACTCTGATTAGCGCTTGAACAGTACGTAAGGAGATCTCTCCCTCAACAGCTGGCAGTCAGTGTTTTTACAGACAACTATTTCATTTGTAATCTGTCACATCAAACTGGCTTTGGTGGTTTTCACTGCTCTTCCTGATAAATCCTGTTTGTTTATAGGCTACGGCACATTTCTGATTTGTAATGCTTCAACTTTCCATGGTTGTAATTTCTGCTACGAACCGAAATTTTTGCTTTACGCAGGTTATATGTAAAAGGCACATTTCTTACGTACACATTAGACGAGTGCGAGCAGAATGTGAACCCACCAAGGATGTGAGGAGTTTGGACATGTCTGACTAATAAATCACGTTCGATAACAGTATCTATACTAACGTATAGTTTTCTGACCTCTGCCCATTTTAAGATATATATATATCTAACCCAGATTGTGCGTAAGACTAGGCTATCTGAACGCATAATTCGAATTTGAAAGAAACCAGCAAATATGGTGGATGTTTGTTTTAAGATAACATTGTGCATGTGAGGTGCTTGGTCATTTACGTCTTCAAAGCAAACAGACAGCTGTATAAACAGCTTCTGCGTGCACAAACTCTGACCAACACAGCTTCACCGAATGTGAACACAGTTGGGCAGCGTGATAATCCAATTGTTTGGGTTGGCTCCAATGACATGTTGATTGCGTCCATCGGGCGATCGAGGTGATCCGGTATACTATTTTATGCTGGATTAATCCAGTCATCTGTGTCAGCGATTTTATCAAACATTTGCGAAATATTGGTTCACATGTAGACGCAAATTTCTGTACGTTTTGTCTATTGTGGTATAAACGTAACTGCAGGTGATCTGGAAGATAGCTTGGAAGGGCGAATATTTCGTCGCCTTATGTTCCGTGCCTGTAAGGCCTACTTGTCAGTTTGAGTTTGCGTACTTCAGTGGCTAAGCACGTCCAGAACCCTCCTGTTAGGTCAACCTGGTGGCCAGGCTTGTTTTTTTATATGATGGGCTATGCTGATTAGGACTGCCACTTGGTCGAGGTGAATGTGTCTCACTTCTTAGTGATTATGACCCAACTGCGTATTATACTGATGATAAGAAGGACCACTCCTCTGGTCTGCTATTCACTACAATCCGATCGTCACCAGTGAGTGACCGACTGTTTGTTCTGGGTGACTTGAACGCTCGAGTCGGGAGCGACTGGGTAGCCTGGCCGAGAGTCCTCGGACTCTACGGATTGGTTCAGTCTGTTCCAAATGTGTGCTACCCACTAGCTGACTATCCCGAACACCCGATTCCAGCTGGATGCGAACGACATCACGACGTGGACCCATCCACGAAGCGGTCATCACCATTTGCTTGATCACGTGATTGTGCGACAGCGCGACATTCGTGAAATGCGTATCACGCGATTAATGCAGGGCGCTGAATGTAGCACCGATCGTATATTGAGCACAACCAAATTGTTTATCCATGTATGCGAACTTGTTTATTGCAGATCTCCTGGAAACGATAGAAACTGGGCATCAAACTGTAGGAGAATTCTGAGACGAGGGCCATTTTTCAACGTGTACTTGCCACTCGTTCACAAGACGCTCCTGTATCCACTATCTCTGATGGTATGTTGTAACAGCTCAAAAAACAGACCACGGCAGCAACCACCGAAAAGATCATTATCGGACGCCAGAAACGTACGGATTGACCAGACGGCAACAACCCAGCTATTTCCATCTTGGCATGAGAAAAGAATGCGGCGCCTGCTGTTTTCACACTAGACCTGGACAACGAAGACAAGAGAGCGAAATTGCGGAATATTGGTCGTCAACTGGTCGAACGTGTTCGAGAAATCAAGGGCGACTAGCGGAGGAATACAGTGCTACACCAATCACCGACAACATAAAGAGTTCTACGATCCGCTGAAGGTTATGTTCGGTTCATCCGTCCAGTCTATAAAATCACTAGTTAACGTGAACACCACCTGTTCATTCACCCAACCAGAGAAAATTATGAAAATCTGGTACAAACGTTTGGTAGCCTGCTAAACCGTCCTACCATCACTGACTGGGTGAGTGTGAACAGCCTGCCTCAAAGGGTGATAAAACTTCGGCTTGCTCTTGTCCCGGATTTTCCAGAGGTGCAGAGAGCGATTGGACAACGGCGCGATGAAAAGACAGCACGCAAGGTTGGATTACCAGGTGAAATACTGAAGAATGACAGGCGGACGTTGGAACATGCGTTGCTCCAGTTGGTTCACTCCATCTGAGAGCGGGAAGAAATGCCGCAGGAATCCAAGGATAATTTCATTCAACCTTTGGTTAACGGTGTGTAGAGCGAGCAGTGCGCCGACAGCTGTCAAGGCATTAGCCTGTTAAGCTGCGCAGGCAAGGTGCCTGCAAGAATCATTCTGAAGCGACTGAATGCAAATGTTTTGAAGGTCAATGGTTCCGGGGAGCAGTGTGGATTCCGAGCCAGTCGCAATACGATCGACCTGGTTGTTTCTGTTTGAGAGCTTCAGGAGAAGCACCCAGAACGTAACCGGCCCCTGTGTGCTCTCTTCGTGGACTTCACCGGGGCATTTACCTCCTTGAGCCTTGGGGCGTTGTGGATGGTGCTTGATAAGTTTGGACGTTCAGGCAAGTTAGTCAATTTGATTAGAATATTGCATTCGGGCATGAAGATTAACATGCAATCATAAGATTGATCTGTGGTGATTTTAGCATTGTTACTGGTATGAAGCAATGTTGTGTTCTAACCCCAACCTCACTTAGTTTGTATTTGACTGTCAGATGCTTTCCAGAACTCGGTGAAGGACGGCGTTGTAGTTGAGTACCGGACGGAGAGTCGCCTACCGAATAGTCTACGTTTCGGCGCCCTAAGTTGGCCACTGTTCTAAACCCTTCTAATAGGTACGCTGGTTCGTCCTAGCTATCGTAATTCGCTCGGCGGAATTCGGATTCTCGTCACGGTAATAATTAATGCGAAAACCTCGGACCCGAAAAGTACCGCGACTGTCCCGTATTCGCCTCCCAAGGCAAGCCAAAAGACGCGTTCAGAATAAGAGGCTTTGTTCCGCTTCAAAACGTGTGCGGCTAGGGCGACAAGTACAAAGTATTTATAGGGCACATAATGTCCACACATTCCCACCACATCATGAGAAACAGTTTGGAGCGCACATATGCATAGCGGTATGAAAAGTCTCATACCGATTTGAACAGTTCCGCTAGTTAGGATTTAGTCAAGTGGTTTTCTCTTCTTTCTCATGACAGAGACGCCCTGGGACGGTCACAGGGTGGGCGCCCTAACAGCCACATACCTCAACGATGCAGATGACAGTGAAGGTGAACCACAACGACATACCACAGCTTTCGTGTCCGCAGCATTCAAGTTTCCACTGGATATCAACAGAGACAAGTCGTTTTCTTTCAGTCTTCTTCGGGTTGTGTGTCGTTCCTGTACCTGTACCGGAGATTCGTATCGAAAGCGATGTTGTCGACAGCTGGGTAGACTTCTGCTACTTTAGTGATAATTTGTCGACAGATTTGTCTGCGGATCTCGAGTTACGAGTTTGCATGGCAAAGACTATTGTTGCTTTCGGATGTCTTGAAAGACTTGTCTGAAAGAGCCACAGCCTGAGGTTGGTCATTAAACTCTTTGTCTACTGCTCAGTGGTGTTGTCTGTACTGCTGTACGGCAGTGAAGCGTGAACATTGTACCATCTGCAGTGTCTGAGACGCATCGTAGGTACTCGGTTGTCGGACATGGTTCCGAACACTGAAGTACTGCGACAAGCAGACATGGATAGAATGGAAGCCATGCTGATGCTGAATCAGATTTGTTGGCTGAGTCAAGTCCGCTGGATAGGGGGTGATCGGATTATAGAGTAGCTTTTGTATTGGCAAGTGGAATCGAGTAAGCGAAATCTTGGTGGTCAAAAGTGGGATATCATTATGTTAATCAAGTAAGTCTTTCACTTTGTGAAATTGATTCTAGACGTTGGGAAGGTAGTGTTGAACCAGACAATCTGGAGAAATATGATACGGACGGGCGTCCGCAAGTTCACTGAGCCGCAATTACCCGGCCGCGAGCGGAAGCGCGCGGTACGCAAAGGAAACATCGGTGCCATAGGTGGTGGTGACATGACTGTATGACGTTACGATGTGTGCGGTTGTAAATGCGCTGGCCGTTTGGGGTTAGCAGGTCACCAGTGTACTCATAATACACCGTCGGCCAAGAGGCAACTAGTACACTGAACTCAAGTACGTTATATCAGTTACATCCACTTTTGTGTTCGCATCAACCAACGACTACGGTCGTTTGGAACCCACCCAGTTCTCTTTTCAGAAACCTTGTTGTCTGTGACCTTTTACCTTCCGTTTCCTTTAGCTTTATCAGTTTTCTGTATTGTGAATGTTTTGTCTGTTTCTACCAGTCCAACCTTAAGTTTTGTTTTTCCTGCATGTCTTGCCTCATATTTTCAAATTTTTTTCTCCCGTCTCAGATTTTACCACCCGAGTCCGTCTCTTTTTGTATCCAGAGAGATGAGGATTTCATTTTCTTGCTAGTCTGTCAATTGATTAACCAAGATTGGCCGGCTGGAGACAAAGGTCTTACTCACACACCCGTTTAGTCCCATTCCTCCACGTTTACACTGGGTGTGTTGTGTGTGTGGTTGAAATCACAAGTGATGCAATGCAAGCCACTTGTGATGATGGTCATGCTCAGGCGTGCTTTAGCTACGATCACTGTGACAGGCTAATCCAGGCTGATCACTGTGAGCCACTGATGTATTGCTGTCTATGATGATGATGAATCCAAAACGGATGCCGCCAACCCTAGTTATGCACCCATGTCTTAACACAGAGTATGTTCTGTGGCTTGTGGTATTGGCCGGATGATCTTTCATTTGTGAGCAACGAAATGTCTCGTTACTAGGACCCATGTATACTGATCCCGTAGCTGTTTGTATATTGGAAGGAACATCTGGTGGTGTTTTCTATCCATTGTTACATTATCTTATTCACTGTGGTCATATCAAAGTTAGCTTACGCACATGTCAGCGTCATTTCAAATAGAGTCTCGATATACAAAGATGACCTCATTAGGAATTGGTTTAAACTTCCTGGCTTTTTTATGCTCTTGCTGCAGGGGGTAAATTCTAAAAAGAGTGCCTTACTGATCAGTGATGCGGCGTCTTACCCACCTCTTCTGTTGATATGAGAAAATGGCTGGTCGTTCAGTAAAACACTATCATCAGTTGGATTATTCCATAGGAGATCGAGTGAATGTCGTAGGTTTGTTCAAAACAAAGATGGTTTGTTGTTTTAGTTTTCCGACTGTGAAACAGTGAATCGATTCGCCTATTTTAGTTACAACAGCGCGTGACAAACTTCAGAAAAGCGACAGAAATGTTCTACCAAGTATGAAACGTGTGTATGCAGTTGACATATGTATTCATGTCGATTAACTGCTCTTCGGAAATTCCCTCGACGATCCAGCCGCACCGTGCGATGCAACAGGTGCTTGTGCGCGTTCTTAGAAATCATACGGATGCCTGCAGTTTACGCACCTATGCTAGTGCCTCACGTACACCATCTGAACCGTCATGAATGATTGCAATAGCTGTGTGCCACACTGTGTGGGTACTTTGGCCAAATGGCATTACGCCGTACAATGGTTATTACAATTTTTCAAATTGTCTACTAGCTGCAAACGAAACCTGACTAACACCTTTACAATTGAAGCGAGTACTATCTTTTGGGTTGTTACTTTCGGAGATAGCATAAAGTATGTTACCTGAGTTCTATACGCAGAGGGTTACCCTGATTACCTTGCTGACCGGACACGTAAACCAGATTGTTGTGTGAGCTTAAGCGAACACAATTTCTATGCCGATCGCATAAAGAGATTTTCGGTGAGCATCTTGGTGCATGTGTTCGCTACTGATAAATTATCTAATCATTCCGTCTTTCTTGATAGAGGAACAAGTACTCAAGGGAAGGTGGACTTCAGCCAACATAACGTTGTCGGTTATACAGTGCTTACCTGAGTATCACGCTTTAAGAGATTCTTCTTCAGTGTGTCAAAGCTTCCGATTCTTTAAGCTAAGTCTGGTTGTGAATAGCATCTAATTCACTACTGGCCTGTCTGCAGACGAACCACCGTGTACGAGTAGGTGGTGCTGAGTGAAGTGTCTGTTTTAGAGCAGATATTGGATCCCAATTTAGTCGTACATATATGAGTACTTTTTGTCTGGAATGAAAAGCATCTTGATTGATAGAATTCCCCCGACCTATAAGGTTTTCATGTTTCGAAGCGCTGTACGATAACCTGGGAATACTGTCTTAGTCAAACTCGTAGAAGGTTGAGGAATGCCGATTTCTTTAAACAGAACGCCTTAGACAACAGTGACTTTAATGAATTTAAGTGCGTTTCACGTGGACAATGAGACTTCAGAAGAAACACAAGAGCATGAAATTTCTATAACGTCATCCGACGTTAAACCACCACCTGATATTCTACGTCAGATTCCTTCACAAACTGAAAAGACACTCTCCATTTTGTATAAAATTTGGCCGGGCACATCCACAGCCTGCCAAATTCGCGGTTATCTTGTCAGTAGCCAGCAGAGTGAAGAGGATATTAACAAGTATGTTTATTTGTGAACCAGAAATAATCCGTTCCATTGAAGCGCTACAAGATGACGTTCACAAACCTGCTCACTGGCAAACTGTAACGCGATCAAGTAGTGAAAATGTGAAAACTCTGAACACCGGCTGGAATGCCCAACCTCAAAAAGTTATTGAAGACAATCAGGGAAGTCCTAAAGCACTACTGGTCGGTAGATTCTTTCACCCAAGCAACTCTACGATGCTACATAATGTAAACAAATACGATTCAGTTACATGATCCTACCACGTGAATTTGTAGGGCGAATTGAAAACAATACCCCGTCAAACATTCAGACAATTAGAAAGAGGAATTGCCAAATTGCGAATATGGTCGGAAAACCATTTTTGTTTATTTTCTAGAGAATAAACATGTTTAAATGGTGATTACATTGAGGAGGTTGTGTCACCACTGACACTATTATTAGGAATTAAACAGAAAACACAATTACGAGTGATATCAACGAAAATTGATGATTGTGTTTATTTAAAGTGTTCTGCGACTTAAAAATTAAGAAACCTGAGAAACCTACCTGGCTGTTTTGGTGTTTCATGATCAAAATAATCCAGATGTCATCAATGGTACGAAGGTAGCAAGCAGCGATAATCCCGGGAACCTCTTAAAACAAAGGTACTTAGTGACGTTCGGTCAAGTCTGCGCTAATAACTCACCGTGTTGTTGAAAGTATCACATTGCTCGTAAATCAGTTAGTACCGTATCTGTCAGTGGGTCCATCACAGTCGATACGACTCAGTAAATGTAGTCAATTCAGTATGCGATAAAATCCATTCATCTTACGGATGGTACTTTTCATGTGTTAACTTGATCGTTCCGTAAAACGGTATGTTCTTCTGTAACATAACCACCAGGGTAACAACCAAGTGAAACATGAATGGTGGACCAGTTCACGATATACGGTTGAGTGTTTGGTGACGTGCTGACATTTTCTGTTACTGTTTACTAGTGTTAATATTTATGCGCCATTTTGTTCCAAAAAGCTATGCTGACTGGGAATTCTGTGTTTTTAACTTTAACCAAGTCAGATTGACCAAAAGGGAGGAGCTAGACAAAAAAACAACTACCCTTCTAGGTTTGTAATTCGCATTATTGAGTATGTAGTAGTATTTTAGCAATGAGGCACGAAACTGAGTATATAGCAGAACAATATTTATGGTTGCAGCAATACTGTCTTCAGTGTACGAAAAAAG
The DNA here is from genome assembly GCA_013368495.1 of Paragonimus heterotremus. NCBI lineage: Eukaryota > Metazoa > Platyhelminthes > Trematoda > Plagiorchiida > Troglotrematidae > Paragonimus > Paragonimus heterotremus. Next base: position 59,571 of record LUCH01003226.1, on the reverse strand, counting down.
GAGGTTAGAAGATGTACCTCTAAACTAAAACAATCACAGCACCCAAAGATCGGCTGTTATTGTTATTGTATTATCCAGTGTCTTAAGGATACGCGTATCAATTCTCAGAAGTCTGACTTAACTTACTGTACACCTAGGGCGCCCAGCATTAATCGGAATGGGACGTTGATTCTCATTCATTGCGCCTTCGGGCTGGGTTAGTTCCCATTGCCAGTGGAATCAGACTTTTGAGAAGTTGGGTGCTAGGTAGAGCTTCTCAACAAAAAACCTTAAATCTTGTTGCTTTGCAGGTCAAGTTTGGGAATTTGTCCACCTTTTCGATTCCCCCAAGTAAACCCTGTTTCCTTCTGTCCCTCTGGTCAAATTGGTAAGTCATGTACGCAGTCTGAAGTCTCAAATGTCTACCTGAGATATTTGTTTGAACTTGAGACATTGATCGTAGAGACCTGGAGTTTGCGTATACTGCTGGATAGATGCAGTACCAGACGGTCGAAACTGTGCATCACACTGATCACGATAGAGGTGAACCGCTACGGCATCGATGTCATTGCCCCGAGTGACACAAGACTTGCAGACCAGTTTAAGCTCCTAGAAGCAGGCGATGGCACACTTTCCACTGGAAAATTTACTCGGCAGAAGGTGCTCAGGAGCACGGTGTCTGTTTCACAGGCACTGACCACATCAGTTCTTTGATGATAAATGAACCGTACATCAGTCCTCAAATCATGTCCATGTGTCGATGATTCGTTTGGGGCAAATCTGCTGTATTTCTTTTTGTTGATGGTCCAACTGTTTGTCACACCAATGTTACAAAGGTCTAGTTCTATGATCAGCTATTTGCCACAATCCATACGACACTTAGAAATGACCGACTGTTTGTTCTGAACGATTTCAGCTTGCCGGCCTGGCTCGACTCAACAGCCTGGCTGGCATTCCTCCGACTCCACGGCACTAGTGTAGTTAATGCGAACGTGATAGGCTGTTCAGTGTGTGCACTTTTCATGAGTTGGCTATCACAGACACTCAAATCTGGCTGAATGTGTGTCATATTACGAAGTGTACTCATCCATCACCATCGTTCCCACCATTTGCTTAATCACGTGATCGTATAGCATTCGTAAATTACGTATCATGCAAGTGCTTCGCAGAGCTCAGTGTAATGCGGATCACTGGCGTGTGCGGACAAAGATAGTTGTTCAATTTCGCAAGTTTGTTTGCTGTGGATAATCAGGACCGCAGGAGAAACTGGATATCAAATAGTTGGAGAATTCGGTGGTGAGAATGATGGCTCAAATTTCAGTTACTGTTCGTCTCAAAGACACATCCTCATCCATCACATCTTAAAATCTGTGGCAACATCTCAAGAGATAGATCGCGGCAACAATTATCAATACAATCGGGAACCAACGCCAGGACAGATTCGAAGGCTCCGATACAATTATCTTGAGCGTGATGTGAGGGAGTCATTGAAGTATCTGGTGTTTCCATAGCAGACCCAATCAAGGAGGAGAAGGCGACCACATTCCAGAACATTGGTTATCAATCCACAGATTAGATTAGCAAAATCAAGGATGACTAGCTAAAACAATTGAAATGAGTTGATACACATCTACGCTGATCACCAAACTCATAAAGAGTACTACTAACAGTCAAACAGATTCTGAACACATTCTTCCAATCTACTGAAGCATCAACGGACGAGTAGTCCGATATTTCATGCACACAATCACAGGATACCATAAATGTTTATCGCAAATGCTGTCGACAAGCATTGAATGGGTGACCACACAAAGCTTATCACAACGAAGCGTCAACGACGTACTTCTCCCTGCCCATGATTTGCAAGAGATGTTAGGATTATCGGCCAACTGCAAAACGTAAAGGATATCATTGAGGCTGAATCATCAGAGAAGCTTTGGAGGCATAATCACGAAGTTTTAGAATGTGATTTGTTTCGGCTGGTTCAATTCCGATGAGGGCAGGAAGATTCTGAGGATGGCTTTTGTTTAAAGGTAAGGTAAAAAGCTAAACATGGACAATTATGAAGGCAGTAGTGTTGTAACTCGATATACGGTCTAGGATCGCGTAAACGGAAACGAAATAACGATCAGCGGCGGATAATAGCACGACGAATAACGGTAATGAACAACGAGTACGGACTATGCGCGGCCAGTTAGTCTCTTCCCATCCGACCCATCCACCCGAGGTTACCGCATAAACACAGAGAAGAAGACTGGCCTTTGAACAGAGCTTGTTTATATCGCTCAGCCCAAAACAATATGGTCACAAACCAGTTCGTATTTATAGGGTTTGGGACTAGCAACAAGCAAGATCAAAGGGAATGGGCCAGACAAAATTCCAGACAGTACAGTCCAAGCGTGTAGTCGGGATGACAACAACAGTTGACACGAGGCTTAGGTCGATTGTGAAGATCGGAGCCGTGCACGGACATGACAAAGGTAAGGGTCACTCACAAATGAACTTTGTTACTTTTGGTCGCACAATGCCTTCGGAGAACTGGCAACCTCCTCGACAATTAACCTATTGAGCTGCATTAGAAACACCTTGCAAGAATTACGCCCAACCAACTGAACAACGAGGTTCTGTAGGTCAACTGTCCGAAGGAGCAATGTGAATTCCAGCGATTTGCTCTACTTATGGAAAAGTGTTCGTTGGTAGACAGTTTCAGGAAACGTTTTGTAACCCCAACGCGCTACAGTATATCCTATTTGTTTACTTCATTAATGCGTTGGTTTCCGTACGACATGAAGCATACTGTACGATGCTTGGTAAGTTTTGATATCGAAGTGATGTGAATACTTTATTTAACATATCGTATGTAGGTTTGAATGTGCAGGTGCAATCGTGTGAATTCGATGTTTTTGGCATCGCTGCGGGCGTGAAGCAGGACTTTGCCCTAGTCTATTTAGTTGACATTTGCCCTTTGGGACACATAAGACTGTGTGGACGTTTAGTACGGCAAGGATATTCGCCCGTTGAATAATCGGTGCTGCAAGTCGGCTTAGTAATTCGACAATACTCAAGCAGCTGATAGTAAATCATAGTCAGCTACTTGCACACAGCGAAAAGGAACTTCAGCGAATGCTCATGGGTGTTACGACCGCAAAGTTCAAATTTGCCTTGGGTATCGAGACAGACAGCACATTTTCTTTCATTCAGTCTTTTTCGAACAGCGGTGTTATGCCTACTCCGGGAATCCGCGTCACTGAAGACATGGATGATAACTGCGCAAACCAATGTTAACTGGATACCAATGTGTCGATAGATCTGTCCGTGGACAGTCAGTAGCGAGCTCACGTGACGAGTTGACACAGTTTTCGGACACTGGAGAAAGTGTCCGGAAGAACCACAACCCAAAAATTAAACCAAAATTACTTGTTGTCGCTGCTCTGTGCGTTGTAGTTTTGCAGTAGTGAAACCTGAGAATTCTAGCAATGTGATATGCAGCATCTGAGGCGCTTCAATCCTCAATGTCTAAGACGCATCTCAAATATTCGGTGGTCGTAAGTGGTTCCGAATACATTCAATTGCTCGAACAGACACAGACGGGGTTGAAGCCATAGTGATTCTCAGTCAGCCTATTTGATCAAACCACGTCCGTAGGAGTGACAACGGACGGATTTCGATGCAGCTGTTGCACTGGCATCTCAGGGTGAATATGACAAATCCTTGTGGTCAGAATATGCGATATTTGAATGTTATCCATGTGAGTCATTCGCGTGGTAATTTCGACCTCAGCTCATGAGAGGATATAGCTTTGATCTGGCCCGTCTGAATGGGTACAGTCAGGACTGGTTTTCGAGGGTTGAGTATTCTGTAATTGTGTGACTGTGAATTTAGTCGCACGATGCTCAAATGAACTATACGTGTTATAGGTCGTGGTGACTAGATAGTGTGGCATTGCGATGAACGCCTCCGCGAATGCATTGGTCGTCTCGGACGAGCCGTCAACTCAGAGAAGACAAGTACATTCGTGTAGATCAGTGACCCCCCACGATATGTCGTCTTTCCCGCTGTTCACTTCGGAAATTTGTGACGTGGTGGTCTACCACGTTTGCACCTCTTCAGCTTTGTTGGTGCTGGATGTTTTGTTGGACTTGCATTACAAATTTAAAATAGTGTTTTTCTTTCTAATTCTGCGCAGAAAACTTCCGCGCGTTCTGTTGTATTGCTTTAAATTTTTTGTGCCTTTCACGTTAGCTTAGACTATCCCACTGGAGTCTGTTTTAAGGCATTATACTTTTTGTATCTGGCCAGCCAGCATTGGTCAGATGGACTACAATGGCCTCTGCTAACACGCATTCTGGCCATGAATGGAACAGCAAATGATGGGACACTAGCCACTTGCAGTAACGTTCATTGGCTTCGGTCTCTAGGACAGGCTAGGCAGGAAGCGGATTCCACTACTCGTTTGTGGTTGTATGTGGCAGTCTGATGTAGAAGTGGGCCGCGAACCTCAATGAGAAAACAATATAAAAATCGCTCAACAAGTAACGCATTGGGCGAGATGGAGGCTCATTCTACATAGAACGCATTGTTTTGAAGACCTCTTTATTCAGTTTGCCAACCAATACCTTTCGTCAGAATATTTTTAAACATGCCATTCCAGTTCATAAATAAGGCTGACCTGTCACGCCATGCAACGCCTCTATATCCCATGATAAATATTACTGAATATGTATGAACACATGTTTGTCATGATCTAAAACGGAATTACCGTACAGCCAAACTTCTGCCGATGTAGGAACGACTTGTCCTTTTTATGGAGCTGGAAAAAATTTCAGAGAATAATTAAGCTTTATGGATGTAATTTCAGAGCATCGCATATTGTATTCTGTTCGTCACGGTCAAAAACGGTTGCCAATGGACAGTTTCCACTGCTGATCAGAAGAGATTTTATATTGAAGGACCATTTAACAACGCCAGTTCTTAGTTCCACATTATAAAATATATCGTCCCATCGATTAGACAAAATTGCGTGAGAGATATCAGCTATGTAGTAGACGAAACTATGGCTGAGGCGAACACAGCACACTCTAATATCAACTTTACACTTGAGGACGAGAAAGATGGACGAATATCCTTTCTGGATGTGGCACTGAATCGTCGTGCAGTCGGTTTAGTTCAGAGGGGTATTCACAGGGAGGAGACTTGAAACGGTCAGTATACTCACTTTTTCGGTAACGTGCCCCTCAAACAGAAGAGAAACCTCGTTCGTAGTTTGATAAACAGAACTGTGAGGATATGCACTGATGACATGATTAGTGCAGAATTAGTGTTTTTACGGTGGATATTCTCAGAGAACCTCTGTTTTGTAAACTTCGTGGATAAACATTTGGAAATGACAGAACCGAAAGTTAATCCCCCATCTGCGGAGATGAAGTTGGTTTACATGACACTAGATTACAAAGGCGAGGCGATGGCTGGACTAATGACTGGTAGAATAAATAGTGTAATTGAAAAGACCGGGTAGTCCAAGCACAACTCAAACATACATTGATTAAATTTGTGACCTCAGTCTGTGTTTACTCTTTCACATGCTTCTGTGGAGAAGATTACGTCGGTCGCACAACCAGGCCCCTTTTTAGAGGATACGTGAGCAACTCCCCATATGGCTGACTAAGGGCAAGGTGAAATCCATTTCGAGTGCGATTTTGGCTCACCTTGTTGACTCATGGAACCAGGCCTCACCGGAAGTGGCTTTCCAACCCATTTACTGCTTGTCCAGTCGTCAATCCAGAGGAGTCAAATTTCGTATTCTGGTCACCGCAGAAACGATCAGAATTCGGGTGCGCAATCCACAGTTGTGCGCGCAGAAGAAATTTGTACAGGCCCTACCATGACCTCCAGTTGTTGACTCGATATCTCCGGAGGTCAGTTTTGTCATTTAGTGGCCCTCCAATTCACAACCGTGTGGCGTAATTATGTAGCTAATCGCCTTTGATTTTGCTCGCTTGACAATCGTAATAATATGAAGTGTCATGTAATTAGCCCAATGATGAATAATCGAAAACAGGCTGTTTTCCAAAACACCTTTTCATTTCTAATGAAGTCACGGGGCTATTCGAATCACAAGCACACTGCCGTTACCGCCACTCAAGAGGTGTTAGGAGGCGCATCTCCAAACGAAACAGCCAGGACACATCACGCCAAATCGATCGGCCGGCCCAGCTCGGAAGGTATGATCGTGGGTGGCGGTTGGTCCCACTCAGCCAGTCAGATTGCAGCCGTGCGGTCGAACGCATGTGCGCTATCTGGACAGTTTCCACGCGTTGCTTTCTGATACCGCTTGTTAAATCGTTGCTGGCGGGTTACGGTAATTCACTCAGTAACGCGCATTCGACGATTCCAATAACACTTATTCAGACGGTCGGGTTAACGGGACTATCTCCCAAGTCCAAAAGACGTCAAAAAAGGCGATCGGAAGGATTGGAATTTATACGGTACTGTTTAATTAAGTTACCACAAAGGTAGTGTCTCACCTTGAATGTGAATCAACCGGATACACAAATTACCCAGCAAAGGAGTACAAAATGGGGCAACTAAACACGCGTCCAAAAGCAGCCACCAGTCAACGGGAAATGACTTCATTAAAACAATCAGGCGCAGATGAAGATGAGAACGTGTCAAACAATACCAAGAAGGAAATTTTAACAGATAAACGATGATAGTTATACGAGGGGAGAAAGCAAACTTTTTATGTGCAGTTATGGTACAAAGTTCTTCATAACCGTTTATTGCACGCAGCAAAGACAAATAAAGGTAAATTAAGGATTGGCTTTCTATAAACAAACCAAACATACCTCAACGGATTCATCTCTCCGCATCATACGAGACGAAAGAAGACAAACGTACCAGACGAGTTGTAATAGATCCAACACGCCTGCAACGTGGTTTGTTGTGATACTGTGACTGTCATATATGACTGTTTCATTCTGCTCGCTCTGTGTCTATCGGCCATCGATGGTTATCGTTTCGTCCTATAAGTGTACATCCCTTGTGGCCTAATTTTGTCTCGCCCTTTCAATAAACGGTGTTGCCGCGCCTGCTCTCAGTTCTCGGTTTTGAGCGCGTAACCAAGGCGAGGATCCAGTAACAGAGAACGATCTATTAACTCAACCTCATACTTTATTTAAGTTTTGTATAACTGTGGTGAGAGTTACATAAGGATAATCTATAGATGATATAAACGTTTACCAGAATTAGTTCAGAACGTGACGGTTGGGCGTACAAAATACTAACAGCTAACATTGTCCGTCTTCTCACTACTATGTTTAAGTGTATGAAGAAACCATCTGTTTTCATTTCGTTTTTGGTCGTACGTTTGGGTTCTTCGACACAATGTCCGCATAATGATAGCTGAAAACGGTCACACCAACAAACGTATTAGTCCACCAATGAATTTCGTTTGCAGAAGTACTTTTTTTGTCTGTCCTACGGTACTCAACGTCTGATGGATTCCATCCGAAGAGCCACATAGTTCCAACGGAGGCTAAGCCCAACGCCCTACCTATACATCAAGCTATGGACTGCCAACTGCGAGGTTTTTTTTTCTTAGCCACAATCAAAAAGTGTCGTACGGTAAGTGCTGGGTAGGAACATGTGAGGCATGTTCGAACCATGTTTACCAATGAAATGAGATTACCAGGCATAATGAAGGCTGTCTTTTTCAACACACATCCTCGAGTCCCGTCATCGTTCTTGTATTGTTGCTACCGTAAACACACAATGTTGCGCATATAGCAGCTATCAAAATTAACTAACTTTGCCGATTTCAAATAGTCAGGTCTTGCAACCATGAAACTGCATCGCACATGAATTCGCACTGTACAGCTGGCCAGTTAACGAGCCATAGATATCACACCGAAAACAGCCGTGTCTCACGTTCATAAATGCTAACATCAGCTTCACATGAGCAGACCATTTTTAAAGCATCTTTATGACTTATGGTATGATTCCCAATGTAATTAAACCTCTAGGACAAATTTAAACTATTGTTGCTCAAGGTGGCTGCGTAAGCAAACCTGTCTGAGTTGAAGAAACACAGTGCACCTAGACAACTTCAAAAAAATACATTGATCACCAAACGGTCTGCCATACTTGGAACTACCAGGCCATTATTGCAAAATGAGGTATTTTGTACGTCTATGGTTCAGTTGCCAGGGTAAAGTTTTGTACGGTCGTTGATGAGAATACACAGAAAGGTAACATATCAATAACAAAGGTTTTTGAGAGGTGGCGGAAGCAGCCTGTCGCACAGTGAACGCCGGTCGATTAAAAAGCGTAGAAGATGAACGAAAAGTGGCGGTAGGGAACCCGATGGAACTCCGTAGGCCTTTGAAATTGGTCACATCGGCAAGAGAAGCTAGTCTTTGACTTTTATCAGAAACCACAGCAAGTAACAATATTCATGACAGTAGTTACATTATTACTAGCCTAAGTACTATAACTAGATCAAAGAAGAGGGGATTTTGAGTGCTCGACACTTTGATTCTGTAGACAAAACGTAGAGTTTTGTGATTTGTAGTAAAAGGTTTTCAACTAGGTATGATAAATTGACTTAGGCTTTTTCTCTCTTACATACTATTACATCTACCCCATTATGTCTTTCCATGAACGTTTTTTTAGATATAAAACAGACGAGTAATTTTCACAGTTCTCTTTTTGTTCAGTAGGTACATTTATAGGTAACTGTGAAGAGACCGGACGTTGGAGTACACTGTATGTCGTCCTGGTGGACATTATATAACGGAACTATAACAAGCTAACGGTGAAAGAATTGAAGGTTAGATGGAAGCAGTCATGGTGTACTGAGTTCAGTAAGAGGCAACCATCAAATGACACGTGGTAGTATATGCGATATTCATTGTGTAAATTAGGAAAGCGATGGAGGTATATGTTTGTGAGTGAAATGAGGTAACGTGAAGTTTAGATGCAAGAGGTTGAGGCGCGCTATCGGTGTATAGTTGATGTTTGGAGCCGGATAGAACAGTCTAACTGACGATACATCTTCCTCATACTATAGTGCTGTGATCAACTCAATTTATTCAATAGATTACATTAAACCAGTAACAGTTTCGTACCGTACAGTTTTAAGATAATCGCATATCAAATGAATACGCACGTATTAAGCCTGCCATGTACATGTCCACCTAAGTTGCAGCTTCAACCTCTTTTATGTTTAATCTTTGGAGCATTTTGTCACAAATTTCAAAGGATAGTAGAAAACACAAAAATGGCTGTGTGCGTATGCTCAGCACAGGACATTGGCAACGAAGTTCGCTTGGTGAACATCATTCTTCTTGGTGACATTCACTTTTTCTCATATTAAACTTCAACCTACGCACAATTTTTGATCATGAACACATGCATACTTTAATACGACACATCAGGCATACTCAGTAAAGTTTATAAAGGCAGAACAGATCGACAGCCATCGCAGCTAGTAGCAGAAAACTTGCCGAAATGATTCAATTGACGGATGACACAAGAACCTTAAACTGATGAATCTGTTGCTCGAAATTCTGCATCATCGATTGCTAAACACCTCATGATATCAGGTTACCACGTTGACCCGACAAGCTCATTCAAAATATTGTTACGCAGTCAGAACCCGAAGCTACTGGTCTTTAGCGAAGCTACGTTGATCAGAACTCACTAGGTGGCATAGTGTGCACAAAAGTGGTTGAAGAGATTCACCGACTTCATATTCGATAGTATGCTGGTGCGAAGATAACAGTCTTCATGCATGTTAGTGTAGATACTTCTAGCAAATCTGCAGGAATAGCCCTGACAACTAACGTATGGGAGTGCACTATGAATGTTCCCATTTGTCTATTCTCAGCACAACGCCCAGGTTTTGAAAGTAATAGCAACACAGTTTTCGTTACATGTAAACCTAAGTATTGTTCTTGATAAATTGATTAGGAATAACACAACGTTATGAGCAAGTTGTAATACTCTACGTTTCAACCACCTCGGGTGGCCTTCCTCAGAAGTATTGGATTTCGATTACAACACTCCTGAGGAAGGCCACCCGAGGTGGTTGACACGTAGAGTATTACAACTTGCTCATAACGTTGTGTTATTCTCAATCAATTTATCAATAACATGTTAAACAAGACGCCCAAGCTGTTTGACTTCATTCGTACAAAATTTGGTGCGGATATCTTACAACTAAGTATTGTTCTCTTTTTGCAGTTCTTTTGTTGGGATTTAATGCAAGTGAGGCATCCAGTTGAAAATCATTACATTTGCTTCCTAAAGTTCGATGTTCTATTTTTCGTGGTAAACAATGTTATGGTGATGAGAAAACAAGAGTCAATGAGTGGGGCACATAAAAGTTTAGAGTGTGGTTTGTTAGTTCTCCGCAATTCGTTCAGTTTGTCCTAAAAGCTTCAGCTGCAAGCAGAATGAGGAGTCGTTGCAGTTGCTGATCTGTGCGGGTCCGATTATCATCAAAAATGGTGTGTTGAGCATTTACATGCCAGATTGTTCATTCATATGCGTGACTAGTCAGAGTACCGACCTGGTGTGCGGCTTAATCAGACCACCCTGGATTGTTGCTCACCTGAGACATGTTTGCAACTGCTTAACGGATCACGGAATTCCATTATATGTTAAAACACGGTTAGTGACTCACACAGTGCACAGTAAACATTCTTCTCAATTTTACATGCGCCTTCTGTAGCGGCATATTTCTGTTGTAATCTGAGATTATTCTGAATCATAAGCACTTTCAGGGGAAACACCGTTTTGTGGTTGTTCATTATGAACTTATTTCGCAATCAGTGGAGTTTCAACAGTTTGCAATTTTTGTCTCCATCGATTTACCAACCGTGAATTCGAGGCACGACTGTGCGTGTGAAGCACGGAATAGACAAACGGCGTAACTTGTTAACGCGAATGCAAACGAAAACCGATTTCTCTCTCTCAGTCGGTACTCGAAGAAATGCTCTATGTAGAAGTTGCCTACCTGTATCCATCCTGAAATTTACTTCGTGATTCTAACGTTTGTGAGGCTAGGTCATTTGCTTTGTCCAACAACTGTCAGCTTGTTCGACTTTCGCGCTAACGTAGCCCAATTACTCTGCTGTAAGCATGTATATAGGTGTTTCTAGTCGTTTTGTCTGACGACGACGGGTTAATCTTAGTTATTGTCCGTGCTTTAAGGAAAACATCCCTATCTATAATTCATTTAAGTTGTTTTTACATTAATATAGCTTCTCTGGACAACAAAACGTAAGACCTGTTTGATGCTTGTAACTCAGTGATGTCGGCCAACTTAGTTGGAAAAGGAAAAAGTTCAACAGGAAGAACTCGGTTTACCAGATAGTACGTTTTGCGAGGACCGTCGTCGTTGAGAAAGAGATGGTGCAGTTTTTAACGGTCTGTCGTCCATAGTCAACCATAATATTGTGAGGTACGTTACCCGTAATCTCAGTCATTCGCTCAGTTTACATCTGATCGATTAATCCTACGCTGTAATTCCAAGATCCCGGTACGCATCCCACTATCAACGTTCAAGGTCACATAGACTGATAACGATGTATCCTCCCACGGGCTTGGCCATAGCCACATACAAATTCTGCTGAGTGGTTTTAACTTTCAGTCAGTTTCATCCGTCCGATTGACAACGAACCATTTCCTGTAAACACTTTGGTTATCGATGTAATATGGAAGGCAGCATCCTTTTTGGATTAGTTTGTTACAGTAACCGAGGTCAAAGGACGTCCACACAAGTGGCCTCACAGATGGCCTGCGTTGCACCACTTGTGGTTCCACTCACATACCATGTATCTAACGTAAACCCGAAGAAATAGGATCAGGAAGCAGGGTAGTGAAGGTTTTTGTGACCCAGCTGGGACAGTGCTGGTTGGCCGGATGGTAGACAAGTATGGCAGCTGAATATTCAGCTCGAAAAAACAGATATTCTGCCGGTCAGAACTAAGCTGGGAAAAAATATATAATGAAAACGTGAAGCATAGGAGTTTATATAACTGTAACATAGATAACAGAAAGAAAAAAACAAACTGAAGAATTGACAAGACATCCACCGTAAAATGCGCCAAAAGAGCCGAAGGAACGAAAAGGCAAAAGGTCACCATGGTTCACATTTGTGAAAGAGACTAGATGAGTCGACAGACAACGTCGGTCGTTGGTTAATACAAACGAAAAATAGATATAACTGATGTAACTTATTTGTGAGTAACGCTTATTCTCTGAAGACATACTGCATGTACGCCGATGCTTTAGCAATCCGAGACTGACAATACGTTCGCGGCAGCGTATACATTCATGTCACCACGACCTATGGCACATACGGTGCATTTGAGCGTCGTGCGACTAAATTCACAGTCACACAATTACAGAATACTCAACCCTCGAAAACCAGTCCTGACTGTACCCATTCAGACGGTCCAGATCAAAGCTATATCCTCTCATGAGCTGAGGTCGAAATTACCACGCGAATGACTCACATGGATAACATTCAAATATCGCATATTCTGACCACAAGGATTTGTCATATTCACCCTGAGATGCCAGTGCAACAGCTGCATCGAAATCCGTCCGTTGTCACTCCTACGGACGTGGTTTGATCAAATAGGCTGACTGAGAATCACTATGGCTTCAACCCCGTCTGTGTCTGTTCGAGCAATTGAATGTATTCGGAACCACTTACGACCACCGAATATTTGAGATGCGTCTTAGACATTGAGGATTGAAGCGCCTCAGATGCTGCACATCACACTGCTGGAATTTCCAGGTTTCATTGCTGAAAAACAACAGCATACAGAGCACCAGTAACGAGCAACTTTGTTTTCATTTCCGGTTAGCGGTTGTTCCAGACATTTTCCAAAATGTCCGAAAGCTGTGCTAGTCATGGCCACGTGAGCTCGCAACCGACTATCCACGGACAGGCCTATCGACAGGCTGCTATCAGTTGAGCTCACGCAACACAGCCACAACGAATGTGGCCGAATGAAACGACGTAACATGACCAGCAAAACACCTGATTTGCGTATGCGTTAGTAGCGCAAAAAACGAGCGAACGCAACAGATTGGTATTATCAACTAGATTGGATGCACAATGACAATCGAAACATGCGGAACAGTGAGCACAAAAGAAAAAAAAACTTCCACAATATGCACATCCATTCTAACTGTACCATAAATGTTTCGACCTCCCTCGCAAACTATCATGATTACCTAGATTCTTGCCTCAGTGCTTAAACAACCATACGTAGTCAGTAATGCGACATTCAAACTTGAGCGTGACTACTTCTGTCTACCTGCTCCGTTTCGGCCTATCTGGCATGGTTGAATCTGAAATGACAGAGGGTTCTAGTAAAAAGAACTCATGGATCAAAACAGTGTAAAAGTTTGGCCACCATACTAAAGTTACAGAAAAGGTCAACAGGCGGACGCACGCATACACGCTCGCGTACTAATCGATGACCCCCAATGAATGTTGACTGACAAGTTTGCGACAGCCCACACAGGCAAGTAAACTACGCTCACAGATGCGTGAAACATCACAATTTCCAACGCCATGTCTCGGAATGCTAACGCATCAGCAACGTGCCAAGTTAACAGTCGCTAGCTACCTAGGACATCAACGCGATACGGACATCTCAACATTTCCGACATAAGCACTTTGTACATCGGGATTATTGACAACACTTTTATCAGCCCGGGTATTATTGTGTACAATGAGTGAGTTCCTCGTGATCGTTGGTTACTTTTTTTTTAATCGTTTCTAACATTGTTCACTAGTCGAATTACATATTTTAATCCTCAGTGATTTATCACTCTTTTGTAATAGTAATAATCAAATCCTACTAAGCTATGTGTAACTGTAGTACAACCTGTGCACTGGCTGTAATCTGAAAACGTCCGTAATACGTGAGAAATCTTCCTAATTCTTCCGAAGCCATATGATGCGCAGTGTTTCACTGACAAACCATTTGGTTTGATTGAAGTGATCTAACATTCTCCATCCTCTACGCTGGACAGTAACGGACGGTTTATTAAGTTACCTTCAACAAGCTTTTCATAAACCCAAGTCATAGACAGTGTTACTTATCACGTTCTCGATCTAATTCCAACGAGGTTTCTCCTAAGCCAGATTACCCGACGTTTGGTTTCTATTCTGCGGTCACAAAAGCTAATTTAGCGGAAACGCTGGAGGACATGGCAGTGACCGTCCAAGCTGGAATGTTTAATGACCGGCATGCAAAGTATGGTGACTAACATTTGCGTCGGAGTTTCCCGAGATCTGAGCAATTACGAATTCATCAATTTTGACTTACTGATGAGTAGTAGGAGATTTTGATTTTCATGTATATTGAACATCGCCCACAATTGATCGCAGCTATCGCATTCCCATAGACTTTCCAGTCGGCCCATTTCGAAAAGAAGTACTAGACTCGATTTTCGCTCTCATTAGAGCTCGTCAGTAGTGACTTATCTGATGTGGTGCACTGCCTACGTGTAATTTTATGTTAAAGTACCATTTAGGTAACTAGGAACTTGTTGATGTAAGATAGTCAGGGGTTGCAACCGACCTGTCATTAGACAATCATTAATGATTCAACGAGGTTGTCATAATAAGGGATGTCAATAATAACGTTACTGTAAAACAACACGAAATCACATACTGTGCGATCTAATTGGGCGGCGTACGAAGCAACAGCTTATTTTTAAGAGATTCTGCCACGAATCCACGTCGATTGGAGATGACAGAACAATTGTGCGTACACTACTACCATATTCGTAAGCAGGTCACAATAGTGGTGCTCACTGATGAGCGTGAGTATCAACTGAAGTTGGTCAATCATTCTAACTTCAACCCAAAGATACTATGCAAAACTAGAGATAACCACGCTAAACGTCATCCTTTAATCCTTCAGCTGCGTCATAAAGACACGGTTCTAGAGATGGTTAATGTTATCGGAAGTCATTGTGCTGGCTTCTTTGTCAACAAGCAAAGGAGCGTACCAGTCGCAGCTGTGAATGAGACTCCTGGCGACCTCATGACCATAATTGTCAAGCAGTCTCATTTTAGAAACCAGATAGGCAACCTGACAACAAGTCACTTAGCCATCATCTAATCGCCGTAATGATACTGAAAAGATGATGCAGTAACCACGTGAGTTAATCAGTCATGCTCTAGAACGAACGAAACTTCCGAAAGTTCGGAAGGCTACCATCTCTCATGTCTTAAAGTGTGTTGTATGTTTCAAAAACTCTGGGAAACACAGTCAACCACCAGCTGAGGGCTTACATTGTATACCGTGTGTTCTTTGACAATGGATTTGCAACACAAACTGATAACACGACACTCCTAGACCAGTGAATCTGTTGTTGGAAATCCTGCATCATCGATTGTTAAACACCTCATGATATCAGGTCACAACGTTGACCCGATAAGCTCATTCAAAATATTGTTAAGCAGTCAGAACCCGAAGCTACTGGTCTTTAGCGAAGCTATGTTGATCAGAACTCACTAGGCGGCATTGTGTGCACAAGAGTGCTCGAAGCAACCTATCGGGTTGCCATGGTATCGAGGCCATACCATTTGGCATGAATCTATGCGTGTCCATACCATATTTGCCTCTACTTGTTTGTAGTATATAACCAGCATGTTTTGTGCAACTGATGAGAGTAAGCGAAATGTTAGCACATTGCAACATGTCTTCGTTTTGTTCTGGTGGGTGCAGAACGTCAGCAATCAGAACGCTAAAGAAGAGAACACGATCCATTAAGCTGGATTAAACAGCATGGAACGGAACGACAACCCATCTAAAGGTTACGACCGAAGAATAGCTGTATTCACGGAGATATTAGTGAAATTTTCAGCAATCGATATACGCTTACGACATGTGGCACAACGGGTAGTAAGCAAGCAATAACACGAAAGCATTTTTATATATGAGAGACAGACAAAACGTAGCAAAATTTCAGATAAGTAGTTGAGAGACTGGTTGGTACAGTCTGAACACTACTCATGTGTGATCACATTAGTTGTACTTTAGAGAATTCAGTGTAAACAAGCCGCTGCGACCAAGACTAATAAACAGTATCTTTCAAAACGCATCTTGTGCGAAACATTCATTTCCCGGAAATCTGGGATAACGGTGATAATAATTGCTGCTCGTCCGTCATGAACGAAACATGCACTGATTTGTTACGGGGATCGGAAAAGAGCCTGCCAAACTCAGTTGGTTCAGCAACTTTATTCACTGATAGACTGATGAGCCGCGGAATTTCCCTCACGTACGGGATGCGCCTTGAACGATATAACTTGTTCTGCTTAACAACAACAGTCTTCTTTCTCCTAATTTTCTACAAAACGCGTCAGAGAAATGGAGTGGAGGACGATTAGTTCCGCTCAATTCCATTGGATATCCGAATTAAAGGGCATGAAGAGAAGGAAAATTGGTTTCAATTCAAATCTTATTCAGCCGGCCCTTTTTAGCAAAATTAGTCTCGAGTTTTTGCCGGTGGTGCGTACACTCGCATTTCGGTCAATGTTCTTATAAGTTAAGCGTGTTAGCCATTGTACCGTTGACCTCACATTAGTAACCACCCAAACATGTCTAAACATTTAGCCACACTTTAATGTGTGTGCTACTCAAGGTACGTGATAGGCGGCAGCAACTGCGCTGTTAGCTATGATCGATGAGCACACGATCAGGATTTTACAGACAAAGGAAAAAGGCACATATTTCATATAGTCAGCTAAGAAATGCATAGACGTCCAATTTATGTAAATGTTTGGACTATTGATTAGTGCCGTGATTTGATTGCTCTGAGTTCAGCACTGGTCACATTTAATGAAATATAAACGATGTTGAAATTGCATCGTTTAATGCTTCATTGCACGCCAAAAGTTTCGTTTCGATCGTTAGTGCCGGAAAGTTGGGGTTCACGAGTGCGAATAAACCGTTCGATTTTTTGTATTTATTTGAGGTCGTGCACTTTATACAAATAGTTCAGAAAATGAGTGAAATGTTTTAATTGGTTCGCAAAACTAGTGGAATTTTAGCCAGCTCAGGAGATCACGTGATCGACGATCACGTATCAACAATTTCACCAACATAACTGTCAGATATGCGCCAGGCATGTAGACCCTAACATGTACGTTTATAATGTGATATGGTGAAGTCACTAACCTTATAGGCAGTCATTATCCTCTACTACAATGACAATGAATTATTTGTGGTAGGACAACTACATCTTACAATGATCGATATATTTATTCATTACCCAGTGTGCAAAACAACCAAAAAATAAGCCGAATCAACTTTGTACTTTAACTGTTATGTACTTTTGTTCCCATTGGGTTGCCCGATCGACTGACCTTCAATAAGCTTGATATGCACATAATGGAGAGGTAATTGATCGGCGGTTACTTACGTCATCGATTTTCTGTACCACTTGGTTTGATCAGCGTTAGTTTGGAGTGAGATTAATGTCGGACAATAATACGTCGCGTTTAAAAATAAAGGAAATGTGAGTAGACCAATTCAGTTACACTTCCAATTTAATGCCCGGAACTTATCACTAGGTGGTAAATAACAATGAGGCAAAAACGTTACACAAAGTTTTTACAGTACCTTTCAACCATACTACTGGTGACCGATGTGTGGAAATATGGTTCCAGAGAGGCCGATCTCAGTCAGTGAATCCAAATAAAGCTTGTTTATAAGTAGACTGCGTTACAATACACCGAGATACAGACAACTACCATGACCAATCGTTTTCTGCAGTCACATCAACAACAGGAAACTAGCGAAAAAGACTTATAGACTGACTTATTAACTGAAGATAACCATCAAATCAGTCGACGATGTGACAATTCGATAACATAGTTAATTCGAGCTTGGCTGCTTTGAAAAGACTGCGCACATTCGTCTGAATAATGGTTAGTCTTTACTTGATTAAACAAATCTCACCGGATCCTGTTATACCGTACTTAACGTCAATTGTGTCTGATAGCTCCTTTAAGTTATGTGACTTGTACACACGTTCTATTTAGTGGGTCTGACAAGCAAACAATTCAGAAATCAGAGATTAAGCCTCGATCCACTTGGTAGACTTCATCCCATTCCTTATGTTATGAAATATATTACGAAGAAAATGAAGCTGAACGTTCTACAGACTTTACAAAAAGAGACTTTAAGAAACAATTACACAAGTAATGGAGAAAAAAGAAGAAACACGACTAATCTAAATGAATGAAATGTTGAAAAACTCCCAGATTAACTGATTTACTAACCTTCAACCAGAGGAAGTGCTAATAAAGACGATTATGAAAAAATAACATCACATCTAAATTCATAAACTTTTGCTGCCTGAACAGTTTACAAACTGAAGAAACGATTCTCATATGAATATACTTCGGTCTTTGCCATTATGTTTCTGTTCAGGGAAGAGGCATGTCAACTTCGGCAATCCAGAAGGCTTATCCCATGATCGTTTGAAGCCTATTCTAATAATAAGCTCTTCAAACGCGGAGTCTCAATTCAGCAACAATTCAACAAAATAAAACGCAATTGTAACCATGCACAAAGCTTAATGAAAGGTAGGATGGGAATTTTAACCGTTCAACCACTGGAAACAACGCCGTGGACCTTCTTTGACCGACCCCTCACTTAATAAGCCTATCAAGACCTACTGCTGAAGTAGTGTTTCAAGTACAGCTCGACACTGATTTCAGTGACTTCATTAACCCATCGATTCTCGATTCCTCTGCAACATAGTGATTACTTTAGCTTGAGGAAGAATAACTAGGAAAGAACCTGTCCTTCAAACTATTCAAAAACGATTTCCGCTGGCTAAAGAATTGGTAATAATCCTGCACGTAGTGCTACTTCCAGGATTTCACTAAACAAACAAACAATAGTGAATAGAACAGCGAACACAAAGCTCAAATTGAAATTTTCACACAGCTATCCAGAACTTACTTTCTGGTCAAAATGTCACCAAACTGGCGTATTGCAAAAAGGCATCTCCAAGAAATAGGCATCTTAGCAGTGGTTGAGCTCAGTTCAAAGATACACTTGTCGGAACAGTACAGATAGGCTAATAACTTAACAGAAGTATGACTATTACATCAAGCAATATATGGGAAATCTGACCTGTTTTTTCCTGGTACTTGAATCACCTATTGCACAAGAAACCAGTACAAGATGCACGTTGTGAATATTCTGAAATCACGGACAGAAATCTTATATGCCGGCGATCATCAGAGAAGAATCCGATATGTTGCGGAGAAATGAACGACTGACGACAGAGACTGACTTACAGCCATCTCTCCAGATTCCATATGTACAGAATGAATGTACATGTAAAACGAAGTGTGCACAGAAAGTACTTAAACAACAGCGGAAAATTATCCGGCCTCTCCAGCTTGTTTTAACGCAGTGAGAGTGATAAATTGGCTCAGCGTTATTTAGTCGCGCACAAGTTTTTCGAGGGATGCTTAGCTCCATTTGATGCTATAGCAAAATTTCTATTTTTTTCAATATCCACCGGTTAACATTGTCAGAGTATGACGTGGATAGTGTAAAGGTAAAATTGAGAATAATTCACGAGACAACCGGTTCGCACACAGATTACTTGGACGGCGACCTAGCAACTATATTGTCGACTAAGCGATGACGCATATCCCGTTTTTAGAGCTCCGGGTATCTGTATAACTAGATAAAGCTGAGCGAACGCATCAGCCTGAAGGCGGCATAGCAATCTGGGGGTGTTCTATAATTTCAATGAAGCAACTTATGTTTTTGCGCACACTTAATTTGCCTCAATGACTGTTCAAGCAAACCTCGATACAACTTTCCAGTTCGTCTGTTTTGAGAAATGGTCACTGTTAGCTTGATAAGAACGACGACACTTCTAAAAGATGCGATAGCTGTAAAATTCTGTAGCGATGCGTATCAAGATGAACCGTTGCGTAACATTCCGATCAAAATCGAACATTACCCCATCAGCAATGTTCAGAATGAACAGTTATTTTTAGGAGTAAAGCCATACGTATTATTTCCGAAGCACAATATGCGGTAGATAATGAGTAGGAAGCAGAACTCTCGACAACAAGTGTGTATATACATGGTATCAAACGCAACATAGTAGTCACTCATCATGCCTAACACAGAAAGACGAACCAACTAATGCTGTGGAACCGAAGGATTTTGGACAGTCATGCAAAATCAAACAAAATGGTACATGGTAAAAATGAAACAGCGAAACACACTTCTCAAGTACTCGGTTCAAAAAAGACACCTGGGTCAAGACAGTCAGTCTAATATGAACAGAATAAGGAAACTGCAGACAAGAATGTGACAGCGATGAAAGCGCACGAGTGAGAAAAATACACATTGAGATGTTAAACCTAAAGAGTGATGAGTTTTAGATGAATGGGCGGATCAGGGAAGCAGAGGAGGGGAGACCGAAGAGAACGAGTGTTAGATGATAAGTCCAAAGTGCCGATATCACAAAATGCCCACTCCACCGGACATCAGGTCAGAGTAGATGGTGCTCAGCGATTCGGACGGAGTGAGATGACCAGGTGATGGAGCCGCTAGATCAATGGATGTGACTGACGATGAAGTGTCCAACTGACAGAACTCGAGCATCTGAATAAGTTCTCGAGACGTCGGACCACCGGGCCACTGTGGTGCACACATATAGACCGGACAGCCGGAGGTGGGAATAATCCCAACTGGAGTAACCGTATATGCGTTTGAAGTAACGGGGCCTGTTGTCAGAGTGGAGACCGTGCCAATGGGAAAAGCGCCGAGGTTCAGATGTTCTAAGTATGAATAAAAGACCCATAAGCAGAGATAAACCTGAGCGACACTATGAACCAAATCTATGAAAGAGTCGATGTGGACCGTCCACCAAAAACACCTATCCTCGCCTATGAGAATTAATAACAAACACGTCCATTACAATGCACTATCATCCACGGGGAAGTCTACGAGGTTTGCTTCGTAGCTCCGATGACTGACTTCACGATGCTTAAAAGTTTTCAATGCAGAAATGAGGCATACGGTTCCATATACCAACGCGCACATCTGCTTGTTGAGACAAACTCCTAACGTTCCAGTGTTGGTGGACTGCGACAGGACCCAGCATGACTACGACTGCACGTCTAAACATCTCTTATAAACAAACGCGTTCCACCGTCTGTTAGAAAGATCTAACTAGTCCAGTTAAAAATCACAAGTAAACAAAAAAATGTTGTTAACAGTTCGTATAGACCTTTCTAAGGCTAACATCTTCGAAAGTTGCTAAGTCACCTTTTCCGATAGCTGGAATTATACTCCACTGTTATGTTGAACTACCGCCAGGTGCACAATTTGCTGAAAAGTTTGTTACGTATTGCCTGTCACACTCTACCACAACTATCTTTTGTGCGCATGTGTGAAATTCAAAATTTATAACCATATAATTTGATCGATGGATGGATTCTCATTTAGGTACCCACCACTATAACCATCGATCCTCACCGAATGTGTATCAAGTGTTTAAACCCGAACAAAACAGTACACTATTGATATCAGTTGCCCACGGAAAAGGATTGAAACGACACCAATACTGACCACTTGCCATGGTAAAACGGAGACGAGCAGTGAGGTTCACGCTTCATCAACATCGCTCACTTATGACTTCTACGATGAATGCCCAATTAAGTGGGAATGTCACAGAATACACATGATGGAGGGTCTCGTAGAAAATTTCCAGGCTAGGTTACCTTAATGATTTGCTAGTAAACGCCTTTTTTGGCCGTAATGATCATGGGTTAATTATACTGAATTTGATCACTGCAGATAGTTTCCAAAAGCCGTAAAGTTGCCAGAGATTTCTGAACACTGGAATGGACAGCCATGTCTCAAGGCATCAAGGATATTCATTGGCCTCACGTCACCATGCATCTGCTACCAGACAATCCCTAGCAGTTTAACGTGTACACGATTAACAGTCACCAACAGGTACGTTCAAACTGACCAACTGTGGTGAAAATCTACTCGATTAACCGCTTATCCAAATCCCGACACAATAGGAGATCTAACAAGGAGCCAATCCAAACGTCGCGCTGAAGATACTACACAAGGATTGGACGAACAATCTCAATGTTATGCCTTCCGTGATTCGCTTATTTCTTTGTTCCCTATTACATCAATTAACGTTCAGTTTGTGACTTTGTATGTGCTAATAAGACCAACCAATGAGTGACTATGATTTCTTTAATACTGTCGTACATCCATAAATTCGGCTTCTGGTCTCATGAATATGAACTGCTTACTGCAATCAGTGCGAGGCCTTCTCCTTATTACTTGCGTGGGAGGTTTCAATTCGAGTACGATTTCTAGAGCTATCCGAAGTCCATAATTCCGAGTATTACACCAGCCCAGACGAAATAAGCAAAAAAATCTACTTCGACGTTACATAAAAAGCTTAAACTGAATCGATGAATCCTATGAACAAACGTTAGATCACACTATATGTGATACAGAACGCAGTCAGGTTTTGTGTGTTTCGATAGTGACCGTAGAAAACCCAGAAGTTTAAGACACCCACAATGAATCACTGTTTGATGACTGACAAATATCTGCTGCACAATTATAAGAGAAAAGATACACTTGTCTTTTGGGAAGAAAACTAGCTAGATGGATGGAACTCGAGTAGAAAAGCCGTAAGTACAAAGTCATGCAGTCAACAATAAAGTGCCTACAACCGACACACAAATAATCAAGTTGCACATTAAATTAAGATAGCATGTGCCTTTCATTGTCTCGGTTATGAAATGTTAGTCGCGCAACGACAACAATGACGCCATTAAATGGGGTTTATATTGTATTTACGGCCAGAGAATCTGACAGTCCAAGCCTCGGAAAGTGACGTGATCAATAGTGACAACACTTGAAGACGGTTTACGTACGGTACTCTCAGTGGCCAAGCCTCCGAGTGATCAAGAAACACGGTTATCATATCCGATTGTATTCACGACCGTCAAGCCTCAGGGAGGTGAGCTGCTGACATCACGGACAGAATAAACCAATAAAGACAGCCTTACTTTCGGCGATAGGAATCGCCTTTGTATTCCTCAAACCCGTTCTGCTGCTGATACAGCTTCTGAAGTACCAGGCCGACCAACATAACAACAATGCGCAAACTAAGATCAAGATAACCCACACAATTCTAAGAGTCCTCTAGGACAATGAAGTGACAGGGCACAAAGTACACTGGCCAACTATCTTGACCTCTGAAGGATTACTCAGTAGTGTCCTTGTGACTGTTAGCGCCATCACACTCGGTCTGAGATAAACCCTTCCGGGTAAACACAAAGGTTTTCAGTTACAGTATCTTAATGGATAAACCACATCAGCTATTGGTTGTTTTTTGTACAATAAAATGAACAGAGAAATGTATTGAAAAAAAAATCCAACCTGACACAGAACTGTTGGGATGAATACTCGTAAGTCTTCAGTAGTCCAAACCAAGTTCGTTCATCCTCCTGGAACAGTACAACAACCGGCGCCGGTATCTGTGAAGGATGACTGGTGTGGGGGGTGATTAGCTGGTTCCTTTGAGGCGCATCCAAAGCACGTTTCGTAGTTATACAGTAACGCCGATATCGCAACTGCCTTAAACAGATCCACCATAAGCTATCCAGAGATACTCCTTTGTCGTCAGATTACTAGGACTAGGAAAAAGATCACCTTGATTTAGGGGATAACTGCTTCTATCCTATCTTGTGCACTCAGAAACAGCTGATACATAAACGTTCAGCTTTGCATTAGATCGAAAAAGATTATGGTTCCAGCTGTCGTTGTTCTTGATAGAAGACCATGAAATGACAGATGCAGTTTCATATGCGGAAGAAGAGCTCAACAACCTAGACAATATTACTGTAAACTCTTAAAACCAAGTGACTGATGGAGTTGTGCAGAAACGTTTTGTAGACTGAGGCCGCAAAGTTTACCTCAAAATATCTGGCAGACTGTGGAGTGTTACATAAAGTGAAACATACCATATCCTTTGTTTACACTGCATAATCATGTCGAAGTTTTATTGTATACGAGGCTCAGTGGAAAAATGCATGTGAACAAGTTTAAATTCAGCAGACGGTAGGGCCAGTACGAAGAGGTAATTTATGGACCAACAAACAAATTAGTAGTTTAATAGAGCAACATTCACGGGTTTCAAGTGACGGAAAAAGATTGTGTGTATACCATATTTTGTCCCAGCGGTAGTCAGGGAACGTTTTACAAATATAAGTAAAGTGAAAGCCGAGATAACGGTTGAGAAAGTTGTTAGCGTGCAGACGTGTCACCACTGAACAGTGAAGTAGTACACATATTTAGTGTTCAGTGGACAAAAGTTGAGAAATTGATCAGATCACTGCTCCTGTGTGTGCCGATCAAACGAGGTTCTAGATTTTAAAACACAGAAGCTAAAATTTCAGCCAGCAAACCCAGACGAAGTGAAAATTTCGGGAACAACGAACTGGTGTCACGTGTTTGTACACTGTGAACTTCAACAGACTCCAGGTGCGAAAACTGCTAAACTCACCATCTGCAGCGAAGTTGGCCGCAGTCAAACCGGGCGAAGATTTGAATGAACTGAGTGCGGTAGTCAAATCCCAAACCTGTACAGTAGGGTGAAGAGCGGAGCAAAAACTTAACAAGGTTCAAATACAGAAAATTAAAAACACCGATCCGAAGCACTAAAAAGCGTAAACAGGTAAAATATAAGGGATATTTAGTACTGAACAACTGAACTGGTGCCTGGCACGCGGAACAGCGCTAATTCGCTTAAGGTTTTACTTATCCACGGTGTGTTACTTATGAGTAGGCAAATAAAAAACGATAAATAATGGCTGAACATAATGTAGCGAAAAGGCGTCCAGTAAAGCACAATCTTTATTGCCCAACACGTTAGTTACCATGCTACGCTCGCACTCGTGTTTGTGAGTCAGAATCCCAGTTAACAACACCCCTCAATTTCCGCCCACATATTGTGTGCACTTCTGCCCAGTTTATGTGTGCGATCGACGCCTTCAATCAGGGGGCTTTCTGCCTGTCATTCTTCGTCCGTTTGTCCGATTTCGTTGAGCGATGGCTCGTCCGGTCGCCCGTGTTGTCAGCCATTTATCCACTATGGGCTTTGACCGTATTCCACGACTGTGTCGAGATATTCTTCTATGTGTTGGAATAATCGTGCCTCCGATATGGTCATCCATCCAATTTTTCCTGCCATGTCTCGCCCGTTGGTCCGATCCTGTCGAGCGATGACACATCTGGTCGCCCACGCCGTCCCTGATCCGCTCGCTGCGGGTGTTTGGACGTACCTCCCCAAGCGTTGGGAAATTCAGTCGAATGTTGGAATACTCGCACCTCCTGCCTGATAATACACCACAATATGCCTAAGTGGTTGATGCGCGCCATGAGGCAACAGGCAATGCCAACAGAGCGATTGGGACAATATCCGACCCCATCCATTGTGAAACAAATCATGGAAACGGGCCACGTTATTGACCTCACCAACTCGTTCCAAGTATTGTTGCGTAATCGGAATCCGAAATTGCTTGCCTTGTCCGAAGCAATGTTAACCAATACTTGTTGTCCGGTCCTGTGTGTGCATAAACTGTTGACTCACGCAGTTTGTCTGCTCTGGAACTGTTTTATGTAAACTCAATGGTTGATTGTTTCTACTGTTGTTACTATCCGCATGTCTTACATATTCTAGTGTTTTACGTTCATGACTGAATGGAGTAGGCGAAATGTTAACATCTCGCGACATATGTCTTCTATCGTTCAGTGAAATGATAAACGTAAAAACTACGTTCCACACTAAATATGCTAACTTGAATTGATCCGTCTGTATGGCCGGTAAATATGTAGCGTCGTGGATGAGCGCCCACGCGATTAGATCCGTCGTGTTCGTGGACACAGAAAGAACTGATCGGGCAACCGTCCACGGACCGAATGACGCAAACTCTGAGGAGAATGAAAGCGAAGAGTTATTCAATCAGAAACGTTGATCACAGAATCGTTCTGCAAGTGAAAAAGATCACCACTTAAAATCTAATAATGTTGAAAGCAACATAAAATGAAAAAAGAATAATATAACACATGATAAACAGTTCATCGACACCGCTGCATAATAACTTCAAAACAAACTAGTACTAACGAGGTTGCTTAGCAAAATTCGCACAATGAACCCAGACTAAATTTACTGCCTAAGTTGAAAATAAAAGGGCTGAACAACATCCAGCCTTCTCGTAATCCAAAAAGACACGTGATAAGACGCACCATTGGGGTGAAAAAGGAAAATACTGCAAACCAATTCCAAGTTATTCAGTTGGCGATAGTGTGAGCGACTAACGCATAAAAAGCATACAACATGATTAGAATAGCCGTTTTGAGCTAGATGGTTACCCGACAAGAGTTTAGTTAGCCTTAAAGCAGGAAACGTGCTTGAGAATGTTGACACTTTCATAAAATTGCGCTGTACTATCTCTCAGTCCGTACTATTCCTGATGAGGTCAGCGATGATATTCAACGCACGGGTTGTTTTTGACAACCTGCATCATCTGCAGTTTCGAAAAGACGTCCGGTTGCCGCTGAAAAGGTGCGTAGGTAATGGTTGTGGGTATCCTGTTTCGCTTTATGGTTCGTAAACATGGCCTGTCCACAACGGACATATCAACAGACATGTTGTAGGTAATGATCTATGCCAGTTAGTCCATATCAAATGAGGTAATCGCGTGAGCAACACAGTTGTTCACCAGCGCCTGCTTAGGAACGCTGAGTATAGGCGATCAACTAGTCAGTTACTCAAGTCGCACAGTCTGTGATGGATGGGGCTGCCCGATGAGGCGTGTTCCGTACCCGGAGTTATGAAGTTAGACGGCAAACAGTTAGGTAAAACTGCGTGGTGATCAAACAACGAAATGTAAAGAACTTCACTGTTTACCTGGGTCAGGTGAGTAAGTATGCGCTGCCCGGTTGGGATCTGCGACCACACAAATTGCTGGTTAAAACTGTTGTTCGATGTCGCAATATGCCACAGACAGTAACGTGTGGACATTCACAATGTTTCAGTGGAACCTTGTTTCTATTCATTCATTTTATTTCTTCCTTTCAGGATATTTCACTTCATTGTTGTAATGAGCAACGATGAAAACGACGGTAACATCTGCCAAGTTGATGGTCGTTAAGAATTAGTAAAGAAGCAAGCCGCAAACCGAGTTTGACGAGTATTCTGACGAAGGCAAAGCACAGCGCACTACGACAGCCTATGAATTGATTCCGTGTGCTACTTTATCACCCGCAGAAATCTAACGGAACGAATGGCAAGCAAGTTGGATTGAAACGACACGACACGAACCTGTGGTCAGGCGGGTTAACTGTTAATAGACTGCCTGTACAAAGAGAACGCGACAGTACCATGCAGTTTGTTATCGTCTATCGTCCCCTATCGCACGAATCTCCTGAATGAGGGGTACAACTTGAGTACACACATGAACCAACCCAGTATCTTGACCGGCTTGGTTCTCATGAGGACTCTCTAGGAACATTGAAACAACAGGACGAAGAGGTTGAAACCCACGCACTTTAGGTCAAAGTTTTCATCCAGTATGCCTCTGACGGGCCTACGAATATCACACATAGAGAGAGCATCAGCAAAATTCAGTTGAAGGTAACGAATGAAGCTTAAACTAAAAGAATCCACGAGAGCAAAACGATTCAAACACGGGTCAAAAAGCTCGAAATATAACAGTTTAGCGAACAAGCTCGTTGTCAGTGATTCATCATCAGGCTAAATACATCACATTTATATCAAATTTTACAGAGGAATCATTCAGGGGGTAAATGGGGAACAGGCAAAATATTACGCTGCAGTCAAGTACCTACTTGAACGGTAAAGTTTATGATATAAATGTGATGTATTTAGCCTGAAGATGAATCACTGAAAACGAGCTTGTTCGCTATACGGAAATTTTTACGATTACACTGGGAATTTTCGCGTGATCTAACAGTTTATTTTGTTGGGGATCGTTGACGTCTGGAAAGGTTAACTGTAACATCAGAAATAAACTTGGGAGAACGCATGGTTACACTTACCGTTTCCCCGTTGCAGCCAAACGGACAAATAGCTGATGTGCATGGGGTGTCAGTTTCTGAACGAATACCAGCACATCTTCACGTTCCCCATACGGCCCCGGATCGTTGGCGTGTCGATGCAGTTGAATCGTGGGGGAGATTTGCTGCCCGTGTCCTGTGGACGAGGCAGGAAGCGTGTTGGACAACAGAGCGCGACACTCAGTGTGGGGACTGTCGGGATCGGTTACACCGTGGAACGTCTGACAACGACTAAGGAGTGGACCGAATAAATTAGTGGGGGGGCTGGACGCTTGAACCCGATTCGCACATTCGTTGCTGAGAGCTGTGACCTCCGAAGGTCCGCTAGCCACCAAGCCGGTTCGAGTGCTTACGGTCCTGAAAATGCACCACGAAGAGAGATTTCAGAAGCGCCATCAAAACCGACTGCATAACGTTAACACCAAACGTTTACGCCTTGCAGGCATACAATCATATTTGAACAAAACAGTTACAGCATTAAGAATAGTAGGTGTACACATTTTACACTGATTAATGAATACAAATTTACAATGCCATAAATTGGTCTTTCATAACAAAGAACGATGGGAGGCAGACAATCAATGAATTACGGAAAGTCTCAAAACCCACGGTAGGGGTAAATTCACAAACAACTATCTCTGAACACACACAGCCGGCTTAAGTCTACTGATTTTGTCTGCTTTAGCAAACCGGAAGAATCCAGGGTTGGAATGACAGTAATGGATTCTGAATACATATGTTGAATAGATCATGTGATTAACGGCCAGAAAAGGTCTAACAGTGAGGTAAAGGGTTGGTTACGTATTTCAGCGAAACTGTCATCCTCTGGTAGAACGAAATAACGGAAAAATGAGGCGCAAACAGACACGAAGATAAAAATGAATTGCTAGTGCTATGGCGAAAGAAAATAGTGAACGGTGGAAGAAATTAACATCTATAATTCCTAAGGGTCGAGCAGCAAACAACTAAGATGCCTGTCGTTGCCTCGAGTCCAACTAAGGCCCAGACCTCCCATAATTGACTCATTTCTTCATTTATTTCACACAAGAGTCGGCAAGACAACAATATCAATATTTCTGGGTCCAATTACTCACCATCATTAGCCAAAAGTTAGTTAGACTGTAGGGTTTTCAACTGGACAGAACACAAACAACAACCCCTATCACACCAGTGGTTACATTCACTGTCTGTTTCCAAGTTCAAAAGGTGGTTATCTCATAGCTGAAGCTGGTGGACGGTGGGCAGGGCGTACATAGCGTCGTAAATGATGAGTTGGCATTCTTAACGCACTTCAACCAGCTTGGAATATGGAGTTTCGAGGCCTAGGTAAAGAAACTTGTCCGATAAGTACGATATGCCTCTTAAGCTCCTCGCTGTCCGCTTATTGACACCATGTGGTACGCAAATTTCTATGGTCAAAGATAATCAACCTTAAGTTGCCAAACGTCAAAGGAGTAATGTGAAGCCGTTCGGAATACGAGCATACAGGCGTAAGCTCCAAGTTTAGACAAAGCACTATGTCGACGTCATAGGTTGATATACCCTTAAAGATACCACTGTAAACGTAACGACAGCTATAACATTCAAGCCTACATGGCCTGTCAACAGTATTGTATATGTAAGTACCATCTAAATGCATAATTAAACGTAGCTGAGGAAATCAATTCTCGCGCAGGTGCACAAAAACGCCAATGCGATCACAGGTAGGATTCATGCTGAGTTAAAGTTTTCACAGCTTGTGACACCATGGTAAATCGCATCGTCTGTAAGAATTCCCGACTGGAACAAGTGGTACTGGGAAATGAAGAATGACGATGGTCATCAGTTTCCACTTCGTCTTACGAAACTGTTCCTATAGTACAACATCTGTCCATTTCGACATAACAAGTCGGATGATGCTATGTCTGAAGATAAACAACACGTTGTTGATACACTCAAAGCAAACGGACATTCGACAAGACGGACAGACCGAGTGTATTATGTTAGTAATAATATTCAAAAAGAAACTCACCCAGGATCTTCATGTAACCAGGAAGTGTGTGGTAAAACTAGCAAGCCAGAATTGCAAACAGTGGTACTAACAACCGGAACATGTGACATTTCTGATTGACGTCCAGCACCCAGGTGGTCCAAAGTGGTCGACTGACCGCGACCAGTGGGAGGAAGTGAGGTTGTATTTCGCCTAACAAGACTGACATCTGTATCGGTAACCGACCGAGACGGGTCCGCATCAGCACCCGCCCCGTAATCAAGCGTCCCTCCGGGGGAACGAGAATATGAGCCCTGTCGTCGCCAGTGGGGGAATCGAAAAGACTGAGGATGTGGAGTACGAGGTTGTCTAGACTGCTGCTGTTGTTGGACAGCTGACGAAGGGAGCTGTGACTGTGCGACAACAGTAGTTTGCAAAGGAGTTAGATTAGAATGCGCCCGAAGAGCTTCACGTGGTTTATGTGTGGATGACTTCGATGTGCAACGCCTGACAGCATCAACGACAGACTGAACCAGACCATTTGAATTATTCGTGTCTAACGTAGTCAGATAGAACGAGGCGATTGGTGTGGAGCCTGGTTGAGTGCTGATAATTCCGCGAAAGCGAGTGACAGCCCAAGTACGCACGTGATTGAATTCACTACAAACTAAAATGTGTGAAACAACCAGAAAGCGCTGTATGTAGAAATGAGCATCTGGATCATTAACATTAGCATAGGATCAATGGTTAGCACTGATACTTAACTGTCAAACAATCACAAAAATGATTTACAACGCAAAAATAAAAGAGGAATGTGACTTAACTCTGGAAACATCGGTCTAAGTTGAAACAATCAGTCTCAAAGTGCTCACACTTTAGAAACAATCAACCAAGTTGAAATTAACGATCAGCAAGCATCCGCACGACAGCGTCTCATTGTTCTAGTAACATATAACTCGGTAAAGCGACGGTAAGAGGCATATCACTGAACCGGTTAGCTTTCATATTCGATAACTTTGCCATCAAGATGCAAGGGGGGGAGATGAAAAGGACTTCAACCAAGAGGGTGAATACGATCAATCATTCTCAACTGAATACATATAAACAAAATCTGAGGCTAAGTGAACATAGCACGATAGAAGGAATGCCGTGGAATTATGCTTCTTTGATGAGTAGGGTTAGTAGATACTGTCTACCAATCGTGTGTATTAACAGTTATTTACACCGCCGGTTGAAAACGTCATCAAGCAAGACAGTGTGTCGTAGTCAATATTGAGATTGTATCCACAGGGCTGCTAACTTCTTTGTTTAATGAACTTCTATTGTTTTTGCTCGCCTTCTTCTTCGATATACATCTATTACGTCGTGGACTGCCGTCAGAATCATCCGGAACCAGGGACATTTTACCCATAAGCACTGCCCAAAAAGTGAGAATGTACATTTTATGCATGCGAAACCAAACACCCATTTGTAAAACAACTAAACCACAATGACGCTTGATGTCAGGTAATAACTCAGTAGCGCTTATTTCGACTATCTAAGCTTAAGGTTTTAGATTACAATCCCTAACGTTCTGTGGTTGTTTGCAGTTACCGAGTGTAGACAATAAAACATAGGAACAGCGACAGGCGAGTTATCAAACGAAACCGCACATCACACAAGTGCAATATGAACCTGATCATAAAAATCGACATTGATCTGAAACAATATCACACGAACAGCATTCCAGCAGTTATTCCTCTGACACCGAGTTTAGCCAAGTAACAGTAGCAATGACGCGCATTCCTACACGTGGTGTGAGATGACACTGTATTGAATGTAAGCGTGGAGAAGATGACACAGGGAGCCTGCGCGCACAGCACATTCATGTGTGACAGCGAAGCTAAGTTAACCTGCATATGCAAAAGCAATGTTCGAACATCATTACCTCCACTTCTTTCGACGAATCTACTATGTGAGTTAGCCTGATTGAGAGCAGCCGTTATGTATGGCCTACTCATAAACAAGCATACATTGGCTCAACCGTGTACGTTCAACAGAAAACGACCGGATCCCAACAGTCATTTCGTCGCTTAGACTAGGCGTACTGCGATAGACAATCAAGAAATGGTTCCTCTCCTACAGCTAGCTTTAAGTAGTCTGCTTGAAGGTATCCACGAACCTTTTAGCTTGACCATTATATTGTGGATGATACGAGGGAGAAAATCTTTGCTGAATGCAATGATGCTCGCAAAATGTCCGGAAAGTTGCGGATGTGAATTGTGATTCATTATCCGATACAATGGTTTCTGGAATGCCAAAGTAGCTGAATAATTTGTTGAGCTGTGATATGTGATATAGAGTTCGGGTTTGTCATTGGAACAACTTCCGGCCACTTGGTGAATGAATCAACCAAGATGATGTAGTACTGACCATTAACTGGCCCCACAAAATCCAGATGGAGACGTTGCCACTGTTTTTCTGCGTCTGGCCATGGTTGCTACAGACACTTCGGGGATGCTTTAGCTGCTAACCGACACCCTTCGCATCTTTGACAAAATCCATCTGCGGCCAGTATACATAACTGCGCGCGACAGCTTTCATTTGGCTGATACCTGGATGGTCGATATGAAACTGCCTCAGTAATTTGTCACGTAACACCTGTGACACAACGACTCGATCGGCAAACATGAGACAACTGTTGATAATGGAGAGTTGGTCACGCCTATGAAAAAACTGCCAGATATTGGAGTCCAGGTTGTGTTTATTCCACCATCAGAAGTAATCATTGCTTTAACTTTCTCAAAGCTCCGTTGATATTCTGTTGTCCATTCCCATTTCGAATCATTCGTTAGAAGTCAGTGGAATGGCCTTCTGAGCTGATGAAGTGTAGGAAGAAATGTTCCATAATACCTGACAAATCCAAAGAAAGCACGAAGACCCGATACAGCTTTCGGTGAAGGCATCGCCTTGATTGCTTCAACACTGGCCGGATCCGGATGGCGTCCATGTTTATCAATAATGAATCCAAGATATTTGACAACATGAAACATAAAAATGCACTTCTCATTCCTCAGGCGGAATCCATATTCTTGAATTCGTGATAACAACCTGCCCAGTTTTTGTACCAGGTCTGCAGCGTCACAGCCCATGATTATAATATCGTCCAAATAAACAACACAACCGGGAAGGTCAGACAGCATAGTGTCCATTATCTGCTGGAAGATTGCTGGTGCAGTTTTGATGCTGAATGGTAGTCGTGTATACTGGTACAAACCCCTGTGTGCACTAATTATCAGCAATTTCCTCGACTCTTCTTCCACGGGCATTTGTAGATACGCGTCAGCAAGATCTATATTGGCAAAATTGTCCCCCGTTGAGCTTCGTAGAGAGGTCTTATGGCACTGGTAGAGGATATTCGTAGATATTTAACGCCGCGTTCAGGCCAGTTGAACTCCGCCGTTAGCTTTCTTGACAACCACAATGGGATCGATTCATTCGGAGTAATTCACTGACTGTATAATAACTTCTGTTTGCAACCGATCAAATTCGGGGTCCACAATCGGCAGAGTAACAGACGGAACTGCTCTTTTGAGTATGAACACTGGTTTCACTTCTGGATGTAATGTTAGGGTTGCCTTCGCTACTGTACGAAAACCGAGGCCTGGTTTAAAAACAGACACGTGCAGAATCTTAAGGTCTTCAATCTCACGTTGAATTCGTGGTACGCAAAGCGGCGTTTCTGACAGATTGCGTATTTTCGTTTGAGTACATATGCTGTTTACCGACTGACCTAGTAATTTCAAGTTGTCCATCCAAACAAGGCCTAGTAGATCTAACCCCGGGTGATCTGTGACGAAAGAACAGGTTTTGATTTGGCTGTCTCTAAACGTCATCTCTCACGTTACTTCCCTGACTAGCTTCAAGGTACAGCCAGAGGCGTTCCAAGCCGTATGACATGTTGGAAGCAGTTGAGGCCGTGCAAGCTTCCGCCACGTGTCGCGGGAAATCAAAGCGATATCAGAAGCTGTGTCTGATTGCAAGCGGACAGGAACACCATTACTGCAAAAGGTAACGTAGTTGCGTTTGGGTTCCCCATAAATTTTGAATGTTGTGATGACCGCCTTCGACTTGCTGGTGGAGAACTTCGGGCGCCTGTGAAAGTTTCTTTGACGTTGGGATGGTTGTACTAGTGTGCAACAGCATATTTCTTTGTGACCTTTTTCCTCATATCTGTTGCATATATGATTTTTGGACGGACAGAGACGAGCAAAGTGCCATTCCTTGCAATGGTGATGGTGGTTTTGAATTTCTTGTCAGCTGGCGCCTTGTTTCTTTAGTCGTGTTCTTGCTGTTGACTGCAGAAATCATTTCTGGAGGATCCGCTGACGTAGTTTGCTGAATCATTGCTGTATCGTGTTCCAGGCTGACCAGTCTCTGGCATTCTGTTGACACTCTGAAGGGTGATATCTGGACACTGCTCGATTTTGTTCAAAATTCTGGTCCGAATATCTGCGTCTTGGGGTGAATGCAAACCGTATACAAAGATGAGACACTCGAATTGATAGTCCGACATGCTACGAAGTTTTGAACGTTCGCATTCCCGATTGACATTAGCTGCGAATAGTTAACAAGGATGATTGCTCGCCGAAAATTTGTGAAAGCGTCCTTGTGGTTTCCTCGAAGGTTAAATCTCTGAGATGTTTCGGCAAGATGAGATTCACGAATCGTTCGTGTTCTGCTGTACCCAGTCTTCGCAGTAACAGTCTGACTTTCTTGTCCTCGGGAAGTTGTGCTATCTCCACACGAAAAATATCTTCATACTTATGGAAACAAGAATCAAACGTGACGCCACCGATAGCAACAAAATGGAACTCACCGACTTGTTGGATCATCGATTCTGGTGTAGAGACACGGCCCTGGGTTACAGTTCCCAGTGACTGACTCGATAACATTTGTGTCACCATTTTAATAAGTTTCGCTTGTGACTGCTCGAAAATGTTTTACTGCTGCTGCTGCTGCTGCTGCTGCTGAAGGAGTGTTTGCATCTGCTCCATGGCGATGGTCATGACTGAGTTCGGTTTGACCTCCGTTGCCACTGATGTAACGCGCTTCTCCTCTGCCAAAAAACGTTCTATTCGACTGGAATGCTATACCTGGATCCCTCCTATGCGGCTTCACTCAAACTACTTGAGTGGTGTCAGGAAAAACAGGACTGCAGGAAAGTACGCCGAATTCAAGTTCGACAAATGAATGAAACGCCTGTAAATATACAGCATGAAATAGTTGCCAAATATGGCCATTTACTCGTTGAACCATTGCCCACATGTTTAGGCCACTTCGCGACTAAGTGGCCAAGTAAGGCCAACTCCACAGCCGTTGCGCTCTGATCGGTTCATCGGGCTAGCGCGACACCTACGCTTACTTTCACGCCTCCTCCTGGTTGGTCCGATGTGCACACCAGTGTTTTGTTGATGACTGATTTCGTCAGCCGTCACCCATGTCCTGATTAGATTGTTTTGATGAATTCGTCTCTTAACATTTATCCACGTATTCTGCATTGCACAGTAGATCAGAAGACTACACAAAGCATATTGTAAATTCATACTTTAACAGTCACAAACAACAGCTAGCAATATTTTATTGAGTCCTTCGCAAAGTCGATTCATTTTTTTAAAAAAGTGGTCAGTCTCCAAATAGGAACGTCAACAAAAGGTATACAGTCACTTTTTCAAGGTCCAAATAGTCACTGAACAGTTCTGATGAGTAGTCGGGGATTTGTTTTATTTCAAGTTGAACATCGCCCCCAAATGATCGCAGATGTCGCATTCTCATAGACTTTCCGGTCGGCCCCTTTCGAACGGCAGAAGCACTAGATTCACGTTTCGCTCTGATTAGAGCTCGTTAGTAGTGCATATCCTCACCACTGCCAGGTCTGGAATCACAACCACGCTGTTCATGCACTACTGACGAGCTCTAATCAGAGAAAAACTTGAGTCTAGTGCTTCTGCCGTTCGAAAGGGGCCGACTGGAAAATCTATGAGAATGCGAGAGCTGTGATCAATTGTGGGTGATGTTCAACTTGAAGCTAAACAGTTCTATTCAGTTATTGAAAAGTTTCATGCGACCGGTGCCAGCATTTGACTGGCATATTCCAGGAGGCTTCCTTCTTGCTCCAGTACGACCTTAACTCACACGCCAATAGCATTAGTTGTAACTACTGCGGTCTGGCACTTTTGGAGTCAGTTGATTTTTCAACCAAAAGCTTGATTGATTCTTCCGATCAGTAAAACCGACAACTCTCCTCCAACAACTCGTACAAGGGAAACCTTCCAGGAAGGTCTGAAAGTGCCCGTCCTCGAAAACCTGCAGACACAATATTGAACATGACAGTGACTGTAACATCCAAAAGACTGTTCACATGAGGAATAATCTATCTGGCAAACTAAAGCAAGTAATGTGAAGTGAAGCAAAAGAATAACTAACTCAGAAACCAAAATGAAGATGTAATAATCCACTGAGACCGCGTTAATGCCTACATGACAAGTGTGAAAAAGCACCAGTGACTCTTTCTAAGCTTTCCAACAAATTTTTTTCGATAAACATATCAGGTTGACTACCCAAAACTGGTAAAGTTCAATCGTTCCCCTTCATAGTATCGCCGACTGAGTGACACCTCCGTTTGTCATATCACGGAACAATTTACGAAAATGAAAATTTTAACACTATTCAGGTGTTTGCCAACAACACGTGTTACAAAAAACATATTTCCGATAACACACGTGCTTCGACCAACCCCCAATTAGAACAAAAACCCGTAAGCAAAACCAGGTCTTGATCCCATACCTCTTTATTTTGATTTAAGCGGTGGAGCTCAGTTCGACCATAACCAAAATAACTGTAAGTATAAGTCGATTGAAGAAGTAAAACAGTTCCCACACGAAACCGTGCAAAACAGTTCTGTCTAGCTTTTCCAGTAACGATGATGAAAGGTGCACTGCGTGTAACCCCAGTCGCGAACACAACACGTGATTTAAACAAAGCGTGCGAGAGAACAACGTGCATAGTCTCGACTGCCTTACACGGTTTGACGGAGAAACAAACAGGGTTAATACACCGTGCTATCCATGAATCACTAAATTAAAACCATTCACCTGAAATGAGATGCCTTTCGGATAAGACCACACGGGTGACCATGGCGCGATGCACTGTGAACGTTTGAAGCAACTGCGGACTGTAGCCGACATTCTCAGGATACTGCACGATCAGACAAACCCGGCCAGAGAGGGTACCATAGGCGATCTCCATACGACCAGGAGAAGCTGAGCTTGTGGAAATCAAAACGTGAACACAGTTGAGGCTAAAAAATAGCTGTGAATGAGCTTCTGAACCCATCTGTTTAAAAAACGACCATTAGTTACAAAAACCGAATTTTTTGGATCGCATTTATTTATTCCCGAATTGGCTAATGTACAACTTGAACAAACGAAATAGACAAGTGAAGTTAGAGGACACTCAATTATTGGAAAGGTGATTGTGACGCCTAAAGTACAGGTCTAAAGACAAGAATTTGGTACAACCAATCTACCCACTGTTTACGAGTTTGATGCAAATCACACAAGCTCCTTCCATGAGAATTTAAGCATCCTATTGATGCGCGGTCAACAGGTAGCCTAATACGTAATACGATAACGACCAAAAATTGCAGTTCATGTGTAGCTAGAACCAATTCCTTCTACGAAATCTAGGTTGTACATTGCATTTAAAAACGTGAATAAGTCAGTCTTCTATTCAGTGGGGTGGCTCCATTTATTACTAATGCTAGATACATATGTTGTATGTAGCTCAGTGAGTCATTCTGTCCGTCTTCTGCACACATACGGTAAGTCCCGATAACAGATGACATTCTGTGATCCATCTGCTTTAAATCACAAAGTTGTCGGTAGACATTAACAATGAGATGTGCAGTTCAATTAACACCCGTACATACACAGATAAGCAAGAGAAGTTTACTTGGATCTTCGTGAGCGGGAGTTTGGTGCAACCACAACATAATGAACCAAACTATGCGGATAGAACGGGGGTAGAATGCAGAGGGAAATATTATACTGATAAGTCACCTATCCGAGGCAAGTCGTTAGACATTGATTGTACAACATTTAGACATGGTTGTGCTCATCATAACGGACGTGTGGATCACAAATTACAAGTAAACCACCGGGATATATTTCAGTTGTTGTGGATAATCAATATCAGTGCTATCTATTGAGTTTGGGTCACTTTGACTTGGTACTGGTAGTTGAGAAATCAGCCGGCAAAACACAAATAGCTACTGTTTGTTCGGTTGGTTTTGTACCAACCGATAACACTACCGCTCGAGTCACAAAGAACCACCTATTTCAGCGGTACGCAGTACACTAGATAAATCCCATGATCATGTCACTGCTGTCACCCGTGGTACAGATCAAAACGAAACAGGCCTGTGTTCTAAAAGACAAGGTTAACACATAACACAGTATCAACTAAGGCAATAAAACGAAACCACAAAACATGAACGAATTTAGCAAAATCGCCCTGTACTCTATACATGTTTGCTCATCAGTAATAACAACTAGCTCAGTTCTCTGGCTGTCTATTATGACATCTATCGATAATGTGCACGACTGCTGACAGGATCTACCACTGTCATCTAGGGCGTTCACATTGACACAAACAGTCCGGAACTATATAAAATTCAAGCGATCACCATACCCAACTAAAAGAGAAGTTTGTCGGCATTTGATAAACAAACGGTTTAAAATATTCTAGGTGAGCAATACAGCATTAAGTATGGGGGAGTGTGAAATCAATAGCGATGCAGTTGACACATTTGTTCAATGAGACTATGGTTAAGGATCAAATCCCAATCATGAATGTGTACTGCTGATAAGATCTAGGAAGAACAACACTCAAATCTAGTGGTGCCTCTTGTGAAGAGTCGAACAAAAGGTCTGCTTAGAAACGAATGCCAATATCAACTGTGAGTAACGTTCACTTTAAGACTTTTCATGACTACATAACAAGGATAGAACAGCATTAAATATGGATGTAATCCAGTATAGGCTGATGGTGATATCATTACACAAGTTGACCACCCATAAATATCTTTTCCTGGGCTTCCTAGCTCAAGAAAAACATAGAAATTGAAACTTTCAACAGTGATTTTGGCTGGTAGGCTATAGGCTTTGAAGGCAACAAAAATTAAACATCGATAGTGACTGTTTCACAAACCAGAATGGAAAGTGGGATTATCACCATATACGTCCGCCTAAATGTCAAAAAGAGAGATGTCAACTGGACCGCACTCAACAGAAATACTAAGCATTAGTAAAAAGATTGGCATGTTCAATATTTCCGTCAAACAGCTGTTGTAGGTAAAATTCGTTGAAATATACACAGGCAAATTGCAATCGCTTCAATTTCAATTTCCAAATCAGAACTGACTTTTAAAAAAATCCTTCTGTGTTTCCTATAGCGTTCTTTTTCAAAACCTGTCCACTTTAACGTACACATGCTTGTTAACATCAGAACAGACAGCTGCACAATGACTAAGCAGCCCGAGGGTATTTTAAACCGAGGCGATCGATTTGGCCACATCGATCGATAGATGAGGGTCGGAAAAGTCAGTCGGCTGAACAACAAGCACACGGGACCCACCGAAGTAGCACACAGTGTGTGCTAGGCGACCCTGGAAGACATTCTGGAAACACCGGAGCACTTGGTGCGGTATAGAGCGCTTATGATTCGCGTACTCAATCTGGCCACCCTATCAGACTGAATCCGCATCAGAAACGCAGTTTGGTTAAAACAAATGGCTTGGCTCTCGATGAGTTTGTCGAGTGCCTGGTATCGGGTAAGGAAAAAGGGCTTAAGACTCCAGTGCTACGTGAAGCGGATATGATCAACTTGTGTCAATTGACTAAACATGTGTTGATGAGCCAGCCAGTACTCCTTGAACTTGAAGGACCTCTGAAAGTGTGTGGTGACGTGCATGGTCAATTTAGAGATCTCTTACGACTGTTCGACCTATGCGGATCGCCGGAGACTACGAACTATTTATTCCTCGGTGATTATGTTGATCGTGGAAAACAAAGTCTGGAAACTATCAGCTTACTATTTGCTTATAAAGTGAAATATCCAACCACTTTTTTTCTGTTACGGGGAAATCATGAATGTCAAGCAATCACGCGTATCTACGGATTCTTCGATGAATGTAAACGCCGATTTAATGTAAAACTGTGGAAGTGCTTTTTGGACGTATTTAATTGCTTACCTGTGGCGGCTGTCATCGAGAACCAGATATTCTGCTGTCACGGTGGCATTTCACCGGAATTTCTCAAACAAGACATCAGCAATCTGGAAGACTTAAAACAAAAGATTCGAGCTATTCCCCGGCCGGCAGATGTGCCGGAAGACGGTGTGGTTTGTGACCTACTCTGGGCAGATCCACTTAACCCAGATCTACTAGATAACGACGCAGACGAGGTACCACAAATCTTCCAGGAAACCGGGTTTGCGCCCAATGAGCGCGGTGTATCCTATGTATTCAGCCCGGAGGTCGTTGACCGATTTTTAACTCGATTTGGACTGGATCTGATGGTTCGAGCACATCAGGTGGTCGAGGATGGGTATGAGTTTTTTGCCAACCGATCATTTGTCACCATTTTCTCGGCACCAAACTATTGTGGTGAGTTCGACAACGCAGGCGGAATATTTTGTCTGAGTCGAAGTGTGAACTATCGACCGGCCACAAATGAAGAAGAAATCGACTTGGAGGGCAGTTTTCAAATTCTCTATCCAGAAACGCGAAAACGATCGACTCAGAAACGTGCATCCGTACCAGCGTTGGCTAAACGGTGATGTGTTCGGGCATCAAGCCACACAACCATCTGACATCCAACAAACCATTGGATCATACTAGATAATTCCCACTGGTCAGTCAATTTAACCACATTATCTTCTGAAACTAATTTAACCGACCATCCGAAACTGTCTCTGTTTTGTGTATGCTTTTCCTATACTTTCTTCAAGTGCACCAGCTCATTCTACTCAGCCCACCAACTACAAACTGAACTTGGAAGTTATTTATTGGACCTCCAGCAATTTTCAGTGTGTATTTATCTATCTTGACTTTCATTTCACAGCACGGTTAAATTCTCAAATTAAGGATTATGACCTATTCCGGTACGGCTGGGGAGTTTGCGTTCTGTGGCACAAAGCAGAAAACACCATGTGAGTGCATCAACCGTTATAATGGAACCGACCAACCCTATGGTTCACACTGTACGGATACTTATGTCTTGAAGTACCACAAAGTCAACGACGAGAATATGGAGTCTTGAGGATGAGATGCAGTTCTAGGTATGATTGACTGCACTCTGTATCCTTGACAAAGTGCGAACTAGAACTAACAAGTAGCACGTGAGTTCCGTATTCACTCGATTGTTTATACATTCGTCAGCGCAAAACTCTAGACAGCCGAGAAGATTGTAGTTAGTCGACATGAGCAAAGCTGGACTAAGGTCGCAGTCAACTCATGTGAGGAGCCGTCTGAGGAAATGTTACACTGGAAACCGTTTGCGTACTCCACAGCATTACTCAAACAGATGTTCAATAGACTGTGTGACAGGTTAGCCAGAGAACTAGCAGACGCAGTGCTAACTTGACGGTTCGAAGACGGACAACCCCAAGATTCAAGCAGAATTAGGAAGGTTAAGTGCGTCCAACAACGATAAGAAGCACACAGCTTAGTAGAAGGCATCCAAATGCTGCTCTCTCACTGAAACGAACGTGATAAATCGATAAAGACTGGCAAAACCACAAAAATACAGGCAAATCAGTTACTGAATCAAGGCGGAAACAGGCACAGACGATCGAGATTCGGTGGAACACCATCGATAGTAGACAAATAAAGTATACAGTAGATTGATCCAGACTTAATCCGAATAGTGTAAGCTGTAACTGATAAAATTGTCTCGTAACATTTGGATTAGTTACCTAATCCAGACGTTGTGATGAGGATACAAAGTGATAAGTTTGAAAACAACCTTCATTCTACGTACCAGGTTTGTGTCTAAAAAAGGCAATCATTCGATTAATTCTGACAAGCAGATGTGGTCACGTTATGTGATGTAAAACAGAAGAAATTTATATAATGGAATCAAGTCAGTGACTCTAAAATTGGTAGTGATTTAGGAACAAGAAGCCAATTCAATCATTCTGCATACACATCATAAAGGATGTGTTTGGGAGGTTTTGGCTGATTGGCAACACGACATTATCGATTCAACTTATAATGGTATGAATGAAATGAATGAAACGACAGAATCACTACACTCGCTATGTTGTTTCGTTTGACTGATATCAACGAATGCATCATCCTGTCTGTCATCTCGCATATACTTCGGGACAGCGAATCGTGGAAATTACCCATCAGTAACAAGTGTGGATGTGGCATGGCCGAATATGTGCATACTTAGTGTATATTATAGTATTTTAATCGAAACTGTTAGAAAAATCAGCACGCACAGGCGAATTACCGAATTTATTGTCGTTCATTGTGTTTAGTCAAGTCCTAA
Organism: Paragonimus heterotremus; assembly: GCA_013368495.1. Lineage (NCBI taxonomy): Eukaryota > Metazoa > Platyhelminthes > Trematoda > Plagiorchiida > Troglotrematidae > Paragonimus > Paragonimus heterotremus. The sequence goes on along the minus strand of LUCH01003226.1, from coordinate 16,822 downwards.
TCCAAAAAGTTCACAATTTTCCACTTACAAGCTTATCGGTGTTGATTACAAAAGCCCTCGGCCTGAGCAAAAGGGCTAAACAGGTGAACATAGTCAACAAGAGTCCTACAGTCCACAATGACTACATAACAAATACTGATGGCAATTTCTAACATATTATAGGTGCGTAGTTTGCCAACGATTCCGCCATATATGCAGACAGCTGCTTACTTCGGCTTTACAACATCCTCAATAAAGACCCGTCTACAGTCGACCGACAACAAAAAACCGACAACATTTACTTCATTTCACTATCGCAGTTTTCGTTAACATGAAATGAAAACAACCAATGTGAATTTACCAACTAAACTGAATACTCAAAACAACAACATACTGAACAACATATTAAAAATAATCACAAACGCATGCACATTATAAACAACATACTCAACTGGTGGGACTGACTGAGATTGTAGTAAAACAAACCTGTAATCATCAACTGTATTCCTTTCCGGTAAGCTGAATATCAAGCAGCCGTGACTCGAAAAATTGACGAAAGCTTATCTAATCAAATTAAAGAACAGACTGAGAAGTGGCAAATGTATCATCATTTGTTCGTCAATAAGGATGAGATGGATGCTCATGTGAGCTCGAGTGCTGTCGAGTGTGTGCCTGTACATCTAACTTATTGATACATACATACTACCTGAGTATTTTTTTTCAAATACTAACTGAATAGACGATATGAAAGCTTTCGATAACATTCTTACTCAGTGGTTCCACTAACTTCGAGGTGAGTTGAACCATTAAGGCCGATACCTCTGATAGATCAAAGGGATCGATCCCCGATACTACGGGGAGCATTAGGTTGGTCAACCAATAGACAACCCGTGTTGCATACCTGTGGCATTTCAACTGAAAAGTAAAATTAGAACGTTTTTGCTTCATATCTTCACGATTAGGTCCGGCTAGATAGCCAATTTAATTACAGAACAAAGATAACCATCATCATAGACAGCAATACACCAATGGTTCACACTGTCACACAACCATGAAGAAGAAAATCGTTAGTTATACTACAGGATGTTCTGGGGACTTTGAATTCCATTTTATTCTTTAGTCGTCGAAAGGAAATCAAAAACTGATCGTATACGAACACGAACGTAACTGTTCATGGTTAGCAGAAACAAATGACCTACACGCTCATATAATTATACCCAGATGTACTATAGTTCTTTGCTTCGGAAGCCTATTCGAAGCACGTCTAGTCGTGGATGATAAAGACATGAACACGAATGCAGTACGACGGGAACAAGTATAGAACGAGACATATTCAGGTTATATTGTTTGCGAATTAGGAAACAGATGCGTCCCATTCTCGGTTGCAACTCGGTCGTTTGTTTGGATGCACGACATAAGCGGCTTAGACGTTGAGTAGATGTATGGATTATATTAATCAATTTCATTTCTTTCCCACATGTTTTGTTCTACCAGGCTGTACGATTAAAAGATCCCAGTCCTACCACTGACGTACTGCTGAGACTATGACAACAATCATCGATCCGAAGTGACAGAATAGGCATTGTAGATCACGGTAGATCACCGGTAACAACGTCCACCTATTAAACACATGGTCGTGAAATCCAGCTCCATCAAAATAACTATCCTTGTCTCAATTTAAATAACCCACACGCGACTGTGCTTGTCACATGGCAGCAAACGGTTTGTACAGTATAAGCCGAAAATTGGACTAAATAGAATAACTCTGGGAACCCACTTAAATAAATGTGTTTGCCCGCAAACCACAAACTACCATAAGCGGACTACATATTGATAGTTGCATTGGTCGGAGAATAAACATATAAATCAGCAAATAAATGAACGAAAAAAAAGAAAAACAGAATGGAAAGACGATTGTAGTGAAATTGACCGATAAAGATCATGTTAGCAGGCTATTCGAGCGAACGAATAATAGCTGGTGTGAGGCCTAAGTCCGTTTCCGAGCTATTTCAAGTGCTGGTGTTGAGATTCATGTTGAAGAGGCTGACACAGCTAATGTGACAGCAGATAACCATTGTTGTAATTCACAGGCGGGAAAATACAGAGTAACACTAAAGTATTCAGAGTTTGACTTGAGATCCACACAAATGCGTAAATTACCGGTTAACGCTAATAAATGCCGTAAAGCGTATCTTGAAAAAAATACACCGAATGAGTAAAAAAATGTTAATTCAAACATCCGTAATCACACTATCGTTCTCCGAACAGTAACCGGAATCGGGTATTATTAGTAAAAACACTGTATTTAGTGGTGTCGATCAACTACAACTGCTGTGGTCTTATTTGGAACTCTGTGAGAAGTTTGCTTTCAAGGGGTTTGGAAAGGAAACACTCATGTGCTAAACACTCCAATCTACTTTTTTTATGATGATGGTGACATCGTAAGCAGTTACTTTACGCACTGTCTTATGATGTTTTTGGAATGGTTTCTTAAAAATAGCACAACCCTCTTTCAAACAGCATGACTGTTTTAGTGTTTGCGACTGCCGTAAATAGAAAACAGTTGAAATATCTCTCAGATATGGTAGCCAAGTCGTGCAGCAAGTCACGTAACTTAACCTTCTCATACTGTGTCAATCATGCGAACTTTGTCTCACATTGCGCTGAGCCGACCAGTTGGCCGAACAAGTCCAGATATATGCTCTAGGACCACCATTAAGTGTTACTGTTTTACTGGTTAGTAGACGGTATTTATGTACGAAACAGCGTACGTAAAGTCTAAGAATGGATGCAATCGCAGGAGTGTCGCAACGCATAGCATAAGGTAGAAATCTGTGATGGAAGTGTGAGTGAGGAGCCTTGTTAAGCAATGTCACTTAAAAAAACGAGAGGACATAAGCCTTTCTAACTGAAAGATGCAAACAGCTTGGCAGAATACTCGAGTGTACATTTCTGAATGCTGTTGGCAGACTATGCTGTTTATGTGTGTTGGATCCAGTAAAAGAATAACAAAAAGCGTCAGCTTGTAGTAATAGCCATCTGAACACGTAAATCACTACAGTGTGAAACAATGGACTGTCGACGCAAGTTTCAACCTCGGATCAGTTTGCTCTGGAACCTTGTCCGAACATCAGTCTAGTGTTTCTTTCGTAAAGAAGCACGATGGTAACCCACAGTAGAACAAACGGTTAATTAAGGATTTGTCATCAGAAGATAGGACCACTGACATCAGGACCTCTCTCCAGTAAACATTCACGTTCTCTCGGTAGCAGTCTAGGTGGACTGTCGTTTGCATGAATCTGTTGTAAACCGTCGAAAGGATACGCTGGTTTGTCCTCGAAACAGTAGTGCGCTTGACAAAAATCAGATTCTCCTCCTGGTAATAATTAACATGGAAAATCTCGGTCCCGAAAATACCGCAATTGTCCTCGTGATTATTTCCAAGACCAACCAAATACGCGTGTAAAAAAACAGCTTCGTTCCGCTTCAAAAACGTGTGCGACAGAGTATCTATATCGTGCATAATGACCCAAAAACATTCTTGAATCAGAAAATGGAGGGGCAGTTACCGAAAGTAATGGTTGAGGTCACCAATCCACCAATGAACATAGCGGAATAAAGGGCGGACAGGTGAAAAAATAACCAAGGTTACCTCTCGACTACTCTGACTGGAGAAATTGTTTTTCTTGAGGGAGGAGGCGGTTTTGGACAGAAAAATTGGACTCCCTAAGAGAACCTAGGTGCTGTTAGACAGGCTACAGAACCAGAATAACTGGTGATTTTGTGTGGCAAATTTCATAACCTGTGAAGCTCGAGCACATGTTCGCTGCTGATATGGATTTCTTGAGTCTTGAATGATCGTATTTTTCATTCATATTCATACATTTTGTGCGTACACCATTCTACGAAAGGATGGAATTTTTGTGACCGAAATTGCGTGTATCATAGAACTAACTGGTCGGCGGATGTAACTCAGGGGCAATCTACGCATATAAATAACTCACCACATTCAGACACAAACTGGAGCAGCCAGGCTGTATGTGCAGCTATCGTCGAGATAAATGTTGCTTATCAAATTTTCGATACCCTTCACTTAGTGAAGTGATGGCCAAAATCGAAACGAACGAGTACAAGCCTAATGCAATCACCAAACTGAAGCGAACGACCAATCTGAGTTCGATTCAGTTGTTTCGGTTCATTGAGGCATACGGGATCTATGCACTATTTAATGGCAATTATCCGTTCGATAGTGAATTGGTTCAAATGTTGTAAGCATCGCCAAAGCGTTTAACGGAAAGAGCATGATGTATCAGAATGCAAGGTCATGACGATTATAACCGGCAGGTAGTGTGAGTGGGACTGGGGACCGCGTGACCACTCAAACATCTGATCAGAAACACTACACAACACACCAGAGTGGTGTAATGGGTGACACACATGCCCCTGAACGAAGATACATTCCCAATTATCTCGCCAGACTTTTCGATTCAGATTTTCTTCATTAATCTTGTGTTTAAAGCACCGAAAGTCTAAGTTTAATTAGTACGTGTGCAACGAAAATACACTAGGTTATATACAGACGTGACATAGCTCAAACAATCGGTATGAGACGGTATGAGACTTAAATTCATGCATTCAACCTCTAACTCGACTTGTGGTGCCACATTTGCAATCTAAATGCTAATCTCGGTGAATAAAACCACCGCCCGCAGCTACCAACCACACCACTGTTCTTAGCAGTAAAAAAACTGCAGTTTTGACATTGAGCATTACAGCTGAGTAAAGCTGCTTTCAGTACAAGGTATTTGCAATCATATGATGTTCGAGATTACGTGCAGGTTCAATGCTGCCAAGCAGCCAAAACTCAAACAGAAACAGTAGGGTCAACCGGGCTCGATCCAGCAACCACGGAACTGATAGGCGGGCATCGGAATCACTAAGTTACCAATAAGCTCTATCAGAAAGGATTACCTAAGTGCTCTGGATCAAAACTAGTCCAAAATGTGAACAGGATCCAGAAAGAATCATCCTTCAACTAACCATCTAAATACAAAAGTGACCGTTTACTATCCAGATGGTCACATTCGACCGTAAAAATGGGACCGCAAGTCAAGCGCACGATTTGAATGCAAGGACTGCCTTTACAATGCGAACTATTGGCGGAGATAAACCTTATAAACCGAGTGACTTGGCTCGGTATACGGACAGCTTATACTGAACTCGATTTTAGGAATCGCCTGGTCTTAAACGACGCCCAGATAAACTGACGACCGATCTTCGAAAGATGGAGGAGGGTCAGCCCTAGCCACATCATTATCTGGTGGAATTGAAACAGGGATAAAGTTAGTTAATAGAGAGAAAATAAACATCCCGAAACGGCAAAACTCTACACTCACCTGTTCTCATTAAATGAACACTCAACGCTGTGATCGGATCTTGTAACGGGTCACGGTAGATCTCAGTCACTAACAAATCGTTGTCCACAATTCGAAGCGGGAATTTTTGAATATCTGAAAAAAGAGACACGGTCACATAATGGATTGATGGACTGGGTACTCGAATTAATGGGCGATAGAAACAAGCCAGTGTCAACGAAACAGCTACAAGACTTACTGATACTACAGATGCGTCCGTTCGCACAGCCAAGCAGAAGCAATTCGGAGGCTGCCACACTGTAGCTCAAAATGGGCACTGTGCTCCAAACCTGGAAATAAATGCAAGGTAAGGAGAAAAAAGAGGGAGCTTGATATGAAGATTAAGATCGAATGGATACAGTCTGATGTGCACCCTGAGTTACGAAGTAAAATGTCTTATTCGAAGCCGACGGACAGTACTGCGGAAAGAAACTGCGCTGTTATAGGCTTGTGTGTGCGATATGTTTCCGTATGTCACCTAAGCACCTCAGGTCAGCTGTCTCCTCTTAGCACAGGCGATTCATTTCCCACTTCATTCTGGACAGCCCACAAAGTATAACAAAGTGGTTGCACCAAATTTTCTTGGGTTCAACAGACCATCAAACTCTCGTTGACTCAAATGCAAGGTTGTTGACATTACTTTCACTTACAGCTCGGTTGTTTGTTTGCAAGGTGTAGGTACACTGATGCTGAATATAGACGACTCCTCCTGTACATGTTTTTTTTTAATTCACGGTTGTGTGGCAGTCAATCATTAGTAGGAACCACTGATGTATTGCTCTCTATGATAACGATGATGTCAACATAGCCCAAGAAGGTTCTGGACTTTACTATTTCCCTTATTTCATGTCCATCGCACTGTGCTTAAGCACAGATGATCAACATGCGACAAAAAATGATAAACAACGTGAAAATCTGTGGAAAATAATGCCGGTATTGTTGTTAGCGCATTCCTTTATAGCTTCAATATGGTTTATCCTGCAAAAATATAACACAAGAATACAAACTAATTTAGAAAAAAAATGGTGCATTAGGATAACAAAGTTATTCCCATCAATTTGAAGCGCGTTTATATCCCACATGAACACAAGTCATTCCTGATAACTTTATATGAGTAGCAACGTTGCCATCCGTTCTAAAAACACAGCAATCACTCTGATACACTCTTAACCGAAGTGGCGTTAAGCACCCTTTAATGAATATGTGAACGTGTATTTTAAAGCTTTAGTGCCACTGTTTGATAACCATTAAGAGAGCTTGATATTGCCGTATAAACAATTCAAAGACATGATGTCACGGTGGTCCGGTGTCTGTGACCAGTAAGTCCATAGGCTGATAACGAACGCTCGCAATTCATAGTCAAATACACTGGATATAAACTCAGAACCGACCAACCGAAGATGAACACACAAACGTCGTACCACATGAGATCGTAAACTTGTTCAGTATCATCAACCCAACTTGTATGTATGAAGAGTTGCTACGTATACTGAATAATCACTTTGTGATTGCACACAAACGATTACCAACGAATGCAAGTGTGACATGCTCATCTACGTTCCTACTTGTTAAGCGCGTCAAACCATTTCCTCTTCCCATGATTAATATCGACTTCGTAAATACGATGACCACAAGCTATCGTTCACGCATCCATCATCACTGTTTCTACTTGGACACAAGCCTAGATTCGGACGATGCCCTTGTCAACCGTTAATTCACTCTTCGATTTACTACACAGAGTCCACATTGACCACAAAGGCTACGAGTTCATGTACCGACCAGAAATGAAATGAGACAAACCTATGAGACAAAATTAGCGAGCAAATTGAGTCATCTGATTCATCTAAACTCCATTGCCGACTCAACTTACAAAGTTTTGAGGAAAGTCAATACCGCCGTATGTGGCAAAGTGACCTGTGAACATAACAGAATCTGAGCCTCAGAGAGGTCCGTTGAACTACTGCAAGTAAAGCGAAAAATACCCGCTGGAAACCCACATAGACAAATGAGGACTAGTTTGAGATACTTAATTAGACGAGGTACAGATGGTCGTAACAAAGCTGGCTTGTGGGTGTCGTCCTACACTTGTATGTAACTCGGTTGTTTGTAAAGTTTAAATAAGTTGGTGCTGAACGAGTCAGTTTAGGTATGGGGATGATTACGAGGACGACGACGATGATGGTGAAAAGTTACAGGGGAACACAATATAAAGAAACACTGAAAGAGCGTAATACATGCCTGCCATGTAGTGGTCATCACGTGCCGTACACCGACCAATCCACGCCGGCTCAATGCGACCAGATGTGTGTCAATGAACATGATGTAATCCACCGCTCGCCCGTTTAAGTCGTACCTACCGATCTGGAATCAGATGAAAACCGGAAGTGATAGGACAGAAACACACATAACAAACATAAAAGCGAACACTCTGACAGAATATTTGAGTCTGGGAATAAAAACTTCCCGCTTAGATGTGGTTGTCTGGAATCCTTATATCCAATCGTCTCTATAAAAGAAACGTACAGTGTGCGAAAGACAGATGGTAAGTAGCTGATGTTGATCTACATACAGGCTTAGTACACGTGAAAGGGTGTACAGAAACGATGACGGACAAAGCACAATCAAACTGGATTAATTTAGTCGAACATGAGGACGTAGAAAACGCAATTGCCATTGACAAGCTACCTCAAACGGTCAGGCGTAAACAAGACAGATCGAACAGAATATAGCCTGGAAGATGTTGAGGGAAACACGCACCAGTTTCCATTTAATGGTTGCCACTGCATGTCGGTATAGTCAAAATGAGAGAAAGGAAAAAAAGACAGCGCGCGTCAGCTTTGACATAATCTGTGATACTCAGTTTGACAGTCGGCTACCCTACCATCAAGGTGAGTCGAGCTCATACAGCATACAAGGCCTCGTGGCAACTTAATTTGGGCATCAGATGCGTGCAATACCACTACCGCCCCATTAAATTCCGCACAACACTTTGAGGTGAATCTATTTTGCTCATTATTTAACTCAGTTATCAGACAGCATCCAATCAGTACGCATAAAAGTTCGGCCACTATGGCTGGTGAACAACACCTAGGTTATTCGATCACCTCTAAAGGAAACAGCAATCGCTTGGTTAACTGAATGCAACAATCTCATGATCACGACTTTGCAGTCAGGTTGGTACTTGTGTCGAATTTCGAAGCCACAGTCGTGTGAAAATCCGACCCAACCCAATTCCCCCAAAACGTCTATCCCTGTATATTCTACCGCCCCTGTTTCTGGCCGTTAATTGGCCTTGACCCAGATGTTTTGTTTTATAGCATCAATTGACAGTTGTGCGAATAGCCATTTGTCGCTTTTTGTACTTTGAATGAGTGATGCGTGCATCAAATTTTGGAGTTCGGCTCGTCCCTTTCGTTTTTAAACCTATTGACTGCTCGAAAGAACTCTGTTGGGTATGAATATCATATTATGTGTTTATAGTTCATCTTTAGCCTATTTGGCATCAAATTGTAATTATCTCCTGGAAACGATCCGTCGATCGAAACTGTTGAGGTTGTCTATTTATTAACTTTGATCATTTGTTCAATAGTACCGTGGCTTTGTGAACCAATCTTGTTTTGACCATTTGGGATCGTTGGCTAATTGCTACGCGTTGCTCAACGTCTTCGTGGAAGATCGTACAGTACTCACCTTGTAATAATCATCGATTGCATCGGCGAAGCTGACCGAATTCACTAGAGTTCCAACGCGTGGTGTCGTCAAAAGGACCGTTTATAACGCAACTGAGAATGACATTAAATAACTACCTTGTCGACCGCTTTTTTCGAGAGTGATCTCACCTTAATAACTTGTGCCTAACATGGGTACAACATAACAGTGACATCCAACTGTAGTTTTCAGACGTCTCAGAAATTCGGACATTCAGTACCTATTTATTCGCTAGCTCATGACCACATCTTTCCAGCTAGCTTGTTGTATGCTCATAACCAGTCACTGAAACGCTGACTCACTCAGCCTATTACAGTCGTGACTGCTCACGCTTGACCACTGGATATGCTGCCAAAAGTGGATCGTTTAGTGAATCCACAACGAACAGTTCAGGTGAGAGGTGAGATACACGATTAACTTAGGAAAGTATACAGTAATGCACCTACTTTGGAGAGAAGAAAGTGAGCAACACTAGCAGCGGTCATTCGTCGTGAGGACCATTATTCCAGACTAGCATCAGGGACAAACATATACAGACAAGATAGGCAAAGGGTGATTTCCATTGCTCAGTCCTCACAGATCATACGAAAATTGGACACAATTGAATAAAACAAGTTGGAGTCAAATAGCATCTGCTAGTGTGTTCAGACCTAACATGAAAAAGGACACAGCTGGTGCTCCCAACCGATTATACTTTAATGCATTGTATTCATTTTTTGGCATCGTTGGTCTAGGTGAACTTCGTTTAGATGATTCAGAGACAAACCCGATACCAAAGTCATAGTTATGTCAGATTGGACACTATAATATCAACACGTCAAACAGATGGACACGAAACTAAATAACGCACTCTATGCATCAGCTTTGTAAAAGACAGTTTTATAACATAGTGACTTAGACCGCCACATAAGGGATTATTTATCAATCAGAGCGCAATCACACAGAACTATCTCACCATCCTGGACGGGGAGTAATGAGGGGCAAATATTCTTGCACTAAGTCCATGTAGATCAAACCACTGACAGTGCGAACCCAGCTTACTCCATCTCACTCCGTTTAATTAACTGGACATCAGTTCGTGCACAGACCGAGGTACCATCATGGTATGTTGCGGAAATGTTCATTCAATTGCTGAATCGCCTAATGATGAGTTTCTATACGCGTACGCTTTTGCGTAACCTCCAGATTTGAACGTTTATCGGATTTACGTTTACGGTGGTCAGCACGCCATGATCGATGGAACTGCGCTGAGTCTAGTGAAGCGGTGACTAGCTGAATGACCGATGTTAGGTGGAGATCATGTGATTGATAGGCACCAAGAAGTAAGCAATACTAACAATAACAAACTGCTTCAATCGTACTGGATGATAAAACGTTAGTCAGTGCAAGAAGTTGTGGATGACAGTCCTACCCTTACCAAATCATGTCCGAGACAACTGACCGATGCCAAGTCACAGTGCCCACTTTTTCTGTCTAACGACGTATGCAGTGCTTCTCCCCATAAGAACCATTCTACGGCGATTGCCCCTGTAAGGAGTAGATCGAATTCTATGGAACACGTATGATTTTTGATGACCTATCCGAAGAAAACACATTGCAACCACTTCCCACACGAGTCGATATTTGTGTTCTCTACAGGTAGCCGTTACATGTACACATGTGGAACATCAGGTTCCGAACGATTCGCAGACTATAGCTGCCTCTACGTCAACTAACATGATGAAAATTTGGAAGGTGCATTTGTCAAACTCAGCGTGTGTGCTGATGGCTTAACTTAGGTGTTCTGGTAACAGATGTTACAACAAGGAACAGGACATTACCTATATAGCAGCGAAAGTGATAAATATCCGAATAACGAATAAATACTATCGGGGCGAATCAGAAGAATGCATATGAACAACAACCGACTGCGGTACGAGTCACAATACTAGCACAGATCAGAGACACGCCGACAGTAGTCGCGAAAAACTCAGTCAGACAATTGGATCCGTTAACCATCACTTCCGTAGACCAAACTTTTACATCCATGGTTTGCCCACTCTTGTACGTTTCCGAGTCTCAGTCTACTTACAGTAGCACCGAGTGCCATGTGGAATACATGACGACGTCAATGCAAAGCGTTAAATGTGAGTAGTTCTGTAATTGCATAATTCTGGTATTCTATTGCAAACACTCAATAACTCAGTTGACCAGAATATATACACAAAGTTGTCGGGTGTACAAATACGAAGTCTACTGTCCATTTAACCAAACTATCGCTCCACAGAACAAGACCGCGAACGTTGTAGAGTCATATATCTACTTCATACTTAAGATAGGTACGCGAAAGCCATTAGCGTGTTTTATAGATAATGATGCCGTTAAAGGACAACCATTCGAATACGACGACTAGTTTGCTTACATACATCCGTTTTATTTTCCCTAGAAATAAACCGAACATTTTGTTGCAGCCTTCGAGTTCTAATATATTTTCCCTCGGATACTTCAACAAGTGTCAAACTCAAGCTTCGTCCATGTCAAAGCCGATCACTATAGCACAGACCTGCTCAAATCCGGAGTAAACCTCTGCTCCAAGCTTTTATGAGACGTTCGTATTACTCTGCACAAATGACTACACAATAAACATGCTTAGTGTCATCAAAACGTCTAATCACAACCACTTCTGAATATTGTTCAGGTTACTTGATAGCCTCATGCAAATACAGTGATGTCATTCTAACTCCAGTCGATAACACAGTAAGATTTCGCAGTTCGATAAGACAAAATATCTACCGAATTAACCAGCGTTTACGTAATAATCATTTACATGCGAAACATACCAAGTCACTTCCCCAGGGTTCTTTGGCACGAATCAATGAGGCATGATGCCCACGTTGATCTCCCGATGATCTGCTGGAGACCGGCGTCAGCGATGAAACACAATAGCTCGTCGGCGCAGTGCACACGCCTAACACGCCACCGCACGAAGCCACACCCGAAGAGGCTGCACTGGCGGAACTGGGATATAGGCACCACAGAAAAATGCGTGAACCAAGCGCGACGGCAATCATGCAAACACAGGTAGCTCTGTGAGCGTTGGGTACAGTGGATTGTGGCAACAGTGGAGGTGGAGAGATTGACCGACCATCCGATGGTGCAGATGTCGTCGTGGCTGAGAGATTGGAGTGAACAGATGTGACGGTGGTTGTAGAAAGATTAATGGTGATTGGCTGCGAAGATTGTAAACCCGAAGCTAGCGGAATGGTCACATGATTGACTGGGGCGGTTGAAGAGTTAGGGGCGTAGGACGCATTCGTGTTAGTCGCAGCAACAACGTTGCCAGTTCCGAGAGTGTGTGAGATCTTTGACGTCAGTGTGATTCGGTCGACAGGCGCATGAAGGCGGGGGCTAAGCCACACCAAATGCCATCCAGTGGGGTCTTTTAGACTAAAACGAATGAAGAGGATGACTCACGAGTGGAAATTTTGGGACGTCTGAGCTATAGCAATAGATCATGAAAGAGACTCACAAAAACAGACCCACAAAGTCCCTGTAGACAACAGCCATCAGATTTTGATGGCAAGCGATCAAAGTGACGGGGATCGGGGAAGTCGTCCTGGGTGACAACGATTCGGATAGAGACGCCGGTAACGGTGGTTGACCACGCAAAATTTTGGTGGGATCAGAAGGACCGGCACTTCTGTTGTGAAAAAGTAAACGGAAATCTGTTAAGCGTTACCAACGAGTTTTCACACGAGCTACTTAATCACAGATGACTAAAACAAAGTAAGCCGAACTCCTTTATGTGGAAGGCAACTGCATAACTGCCATAAAGAAATGACTGAGTAACATGATGCCATAGATGAACTATTGAATACTTAGCAACATAGTCTGTATATACCGAAGTCGCACACAAGAAGCAGAACGGTAAGGTAAAAGAGACGAAAAAATCATGTGCGGTTCGAGGGCAGTAGATGACCAGTAAACATTTGTGTGTACCACGCAGGTAAGTTGGAAAGTTAGTCGTTTTACTGTTATAAAATTATCACAATGATTGCTGCTTTATACATAACCAGTTACCATTCTGTTAAATTACATACGAAATGTGGTAGTACCACAACAAATAAAAAGAGAGAAAGCAAAGGAATCAGAGGTAAAAGTATAGGAAAGGAGGCGGCCAATGAATGAAGGGACAAAAGCACCATGATCAAGATTTCGTGTTATGTGCGAAAACGTCGTCAATCGAAGGTGATTACTACCTTTCGGGCTCGAACCAAGAGAATGGAAATGCTGTGCTTAAGCAAGCACTGACAGCAAAGCTTCCATACCCAAAGCAATGTCATACATTAACCACTAAACTGACCAAGCAAAAACACACAGAGGACGACGCAGCAAGCCATAGATCAGTCAAAAATGCATGTGGAACGAGACTAATAGGTTCACTGAACGGTAAAGTTTATTAAACTCGCAAACACTATGGGTTTTGTCACTGTTAATGCGATGTACCCGTCGCAAAGAGTTAGCGCCTAGAGAAGACGTCAGTCATCGAATACAGACATACTGTGAACGTCATTTTAACAAGCTGGTCAAATTTTGCGGTCGCCGTTACTGCACGTAGTTGAAGTAAACATTCAGTTATTCAAAGGATTGACATTATGCCGGTGCTATTGATAACATAACTTGGAAACATCATCTGAACCTCAACTAGGTCTGTGGCCTCAGATTCTCTTTCACAGATGTAAAGCAAGTGAATTTCTCGACTAGCGCTAACAGACACTATTAAGAATGAGTGTAAGTGCAGGCTCCTATCAGTCGTGTAGCAATACCTCATACTTTGCAAGTGAAAGGATCACATCAGACCGGCAAAACAGGAACCGATATCCTGTCGAGGATAATTTATGCCATGCATGATGCATCACAGATAAAGACAATATCATCTTCATAACATAATTCTTCAAGTTTTGCTACCGGAAACACTCCAACATCTTTGTGTTTACTCTAACAGAGAGAGCGCTACAGTCTCGCCCGATGCAAAACAGAACAAGAAAAGAAGGGCTGGCAATCTGAGATGTTAAGGATCGATGAGAAACCATTATGAGTCCTAGCCAGGTCCGAGATCTGATTGAAAAATGTTCCCAGGACATACCATCCCGTGTTAAAAAAAACCTTGGCCGAATAAAAATCCTTTAAGCATCTAAGATAGAAATTGGTGTTAACTGTTACGAGTGATGGTATTTAGACAAATGGGAAAATGTGAAGATGAACACAGTTACGATTCGAATGAAAACGAACATGTTCCTCACATATGAAACATAACAACAGCAAATACTTTTTCTTAATCCAACAGGAGTGAGATCAATATGAAAGAAAAAAAATAGAATAAACTCTTGACAGTTAGCTAAAGGGTTTAAAAACTATTAGCAACTACTGACCGGAATGTGATCAATCAACCTTGTATAGTACTGGCCAAGTTTGGGCCGTGAGCGATCTAAGTAAAGGACACAGAAGCAAAATTATCAATATAATGTTCCACGGATAGAAATGAAGGGAAAAAATTTGCAGGCAGACAAAATATTTCAGTAGTACCTGTATAATTCTTAATTAGTAGATGCTGTATGTGACTACGGGCACAGACAATGCTTGTAGGTTGCAACCGCGAGGGTCGGAAATATAGGTTGATTTTAGATGCACGTTTGCACAAGATCCGTCTAAGGTCTTCCAGTGTATTTCTTCTGTACGGAATAATGACAGATGACAGCAAATAATTGGGCTCGTTGATCATGTTACAAGGTAGCTCCTGGATTGGACGTGAACTCTTGTCACAGTGACCGTTAGCTTTCAGTGTCAACTTGACGATCTTGTATTCTTTTGAAAGCTCGTCCTAGGAACTCGTTAACAACAAGGCTCTGTTAAATAAACTGGAAGGAACTGCCTTCTTAGTGTAAATGGGATGTTCTGACCTAAAAGAAAGGTATCGATTAGACTGGGTGTCTCTTCTGTGCATGCCTGTGTTCAGGTTACCGTTGGCTCTTCTGCAGTCTAGAAAACTCAGCTTATTGTCCACTGATTCGCTCTCAATTGTAAATATGATGTTCTGGTGAAAGCAATTTATGTTCCATGAATTTTTCCATTGTTTTGGTATGTATCACTGACATACTTCCACCAAATTCTAGGTGGATCAAGAAAGCTGGATAGCAACTTTTCCTCTGAATCTTGCATGAACAAGTTAACAATCGTGGGAGAGATGGGCGAGCCCATTGCTACTCCGTTTGTTTCCTGATAGAGGACCGATGAACGACGCTCAGTAACACTGAAAATTAGGACACGATTCACCTATTGCGTAACATGCGATTCCCAACCAACATCGGATTGAATTCAACCATCCGACAGTGCTAAGAGTGGTTTCCGTAGCCACAAAGAATGTCAATCGGCAAGAGCCTTGCTGATCGCTAATACAGAAACCACGACCAGGTTGGCTCCTACATAAGGCTTTTGCAAAGAAGGCACTGCTCTAATTTAATTCTGTCACAAACTACTCCGTTTCATGATGCTCTTGATGGAAGCACGCAGCTTCAATTCATGCGCCCGGAGTCTAATAACTGACGATGTCGGCAACTTGTTGAATGATACTGAGTCAAGACACACGTATCCTTGATGTCGCCCTGATGAAAAGTGGCTCCAAAACTGCAAATAAACGATCGACTTGGGTATATATGAAGAAAAGGGTATCTTCTGCAATACGATAATCGGCATACGTTGTACAATGCAGATGAACAATTGAAAAACGAAGTACAGTTAATCCAGTTCATATTTTAGTAATACAGCAAGCGGTACCTGTCAACAGGAAGTATACGAGGTCACGAGAGACGGTGAATGGCCACAATAACAAATTCGTCATTTAATCAATACATACTCCTCTTAATGTCGGTACACCTAAGACGATGTATCGTCCGTCGGTGAAGGGTAGGAACCCTTTGTTTTAATTACAAATTATTGGTTGGAAGTGTTGTAGGATGGGACGTACCTTCAGTCAGAAGTTTGGGCATTATTTTAAAACTCGCATAATACTGCTTGTATCAAACCGCAATGATGTAAACCTTTTCAATCCAAGGCAGTGGATGTAGAAGTCATAATGGTAAGAATTGGCAGTCGCTTATCGTCGTTTCTACATTTATTTGGAGTGCCTGTAAAACCCGGAATTTCACAACGGTGATCATTGCAGACATTACAGTGTAGAACACGCATTCGTGGCTTTACCGACTTGATTGGTAAACTTTGTGACCGTCGTTTATGCCAGTATCATTAACGAGCCCACTGAGACCGAAAATCAACCTACAGTAGCGGAAAAGGTGTAGCAAACGTAGGTTGAATACACCTGTACCTGAGTGTAAATAATGAACACGCTCAGCCAATCACCGGCAGAGGCACTAGTTTGGTTCGCATGTGAACTGTAGTTGTGGGCATGCGCGTCTACCTCGGTGACTTTCCCCTTACGATTATCAACCCGATGAATCGACACTGTGCTGTTGCACTGCTAGCGCAAACACAGAGTGAACGCAGAGGCTTCTACTATCGCTCCTAATTAGGTAGAAAGAGTTGTTTCGGAAGTACGCCAACAGACATCGCTTGTACCCGGAACGATTCGCATGCACAAAAACTGAAAGACGAACTGATATAACCTATCGGCACCAAATTTTGTACGAATGAAGTCAAAAAGCTTGGGCGTCGTGTTTAACATGTTA
>LUCH01003225.1:53618-70627 GCA_013368495.1 Paragonimus heterotremus | reverse complement strand
TTTTTGAAAAGAAGCGCTAGACTCTAGTTTCTCTTCTGCCAGGGTTTATCAGTAGTGTATATTCATATCGCTACTGGGGCTAAAACCCCGATCGCGAGTTCCTGAGGCAACCATGGTTACCACTGCGCTACACAGACTGAAAAGTCTAGGAATGCGATAGCTGTAAGCAGTTATGAGTGATTAATAAAGTATGTTTGTGGAAATCACGTACTACTCACCAGTAATTAATATATTGCTCGGCAAGCTGATAATTCCTCTGACTGCAATTTGCAGAGAAGTCATAATCATGGACTTACCGATTGAAGTTGATAGCACAGTCACCTTGTCTCTCTTTATGGTGATCCGGCAATCCGAGCATCACCTGCAAAGGAATGTGGTTGAGCGTCTGTAGATGATAATTTAGTCGTATCTAATGTGAAGTCAGTGGCGCAATGGTCAACATTTTTGCTTCGTGAATGCGTTGCCGAAATTGTTGTCCTGGGCTTGGCAAGGACATGCACTATTGATGAGCTCTAATGAAAGCGGTACTCGGATCTAGTGTCTCTCTTCGAAACGGGCCAACCGGAAAGTCTATGGGAATGTGACATCTAGGTGCAACTGTGAGTAACTTTCAATTCACATGAGCCGACTCTTCCACTGCTTATCAATAACCCCGGGTACTTATGCATAAAATTGATATTTTCCCTCGTTTGAACTTGTTACCCTAATGTGATTTTTTATTTTTCTAAATCCCGTTTCCCATTTCATAATAGCTTAGCCTTAAGTCAACCTGGAAGTTAAAGTTGACTCTGGTTGTGTCCGTACCTTATCTTATTACGTGCACTTATCAAGACTTCCCAGTCAAAATTAACACTGATATTATTGTGATACCCTTGTGTTTCCGACGTCATTGATTTGTCACTAGGATATATACGGTCTTGGCCTATTCTCACTTTCTCTGTGCGATATAAATATCTCGTAATGTTTTCACGGTGATTTCCATTGAGATGAAAAAGGAATGTTCTTCCACAAGACATTTTACTCGCCATTACTCGTTTCTCTAATACTCCTTCAAAATTAAATTTTTTATGTGCATGCGTTCACAATGTATATATATTCTGCCTTCGAAATATGGGTTTTTCTTATATCGCTGTCAAAACGTGTCGTTGTGTTTGGTTTCTCAGATTTGATGTATAATATGGTAAATGGGACATCTACTTGACAAGAACAGAAATTTCAGATTTAAAGTAAAATTATGAATATTAGTCTAGTTATTGTGAAGACTACACCTTCTAACTCTTCAAAGTTGGAAGTTCGAAGTTTTCTGAATGTATTTTCCATTTAATTTCAAACAGATATCAAATCTGGTCGTTTACTGTTTATGTTCCAACCATTCGTTCTGAACACTGATCATGTACGTAATAGAAAGATTGCTGCTTGTGAACACTTCCACATACAGTGTGTAACTAAACATAAACAGCTTATTGACAACGTGGTCCAGTTGCTAACTTCTAATTTAAAACAAGTGTGCTAGCAAATGGCTTAAGCATAAGGATGAAATATTTATGCAAATTATAAAATGTCCTATTTGTAATATTTGCAAATTTCCTTTATTGGAAAATTCAGTCGAAAGGGTTTAAAATAACAGAAATTAAATGTGAAGTCAGACGTAAATGACAATTGAACAGATTACGTCCGAATGCCTAGAGACTCTCGAAGTCATCTGCACCCTCATTCAGAAAACGGGTAGTTGGAATTAATCGGAGTACAACGTCAGACACTATGTATAAATTAGATCTAGTTGAGATAACGATTCCATATAGTTAAGGTCACACTATTATGATGGAAGCAGGACATGGAAAGTTATTGCTTTTCTTGGAACCTTTGTCAGTGAGGCCTGAGTCTTCTGACCTCTTTCATGACTACCGTGAGTTCAAATCATATTGAGCTGGAGTGTTAGCCTATTCATAAAAATTGGATTGTCTCATTATTAATGTCAAATAGGGTTGGTTTCTGGCAACCAGCTCTAGCTAATTTTGTCGAACACTCATCGCGGTCATTGTGATTGATATCATAAGCAGAAAACTTGCCGTGTTGACCTCACAGATAATTCCCGAACAGTGATCATCCTTATGCAGTGAACCAACCTTATTTGTGCTACATCTGTCAGTCACATATCTGAAGCACGAGGAAACCTATTCCTAATCATTTCGCCCACAGCACCGTTTTACTATCACCGGTCAACCACCCGAGAGAATACTGTCAAATTCAAACCCGAACTCCTGCTGTTCGAAGTACACTTAGAGTTTCTATTGATCAGCCAGTTTGTTCCGACACGGTAGTTTTGCAGACCTGGATAACAAGCACAATTTCATTTTAACACAATGAATCAACTGACCTGACGTAACAGCCTAAATTTCACCAGGCAGAATAAAAGAGAATAAGAATTATAATATATTTTCATACCATTCCAAAGGGGAAAATTACAGTTCAACAAATGCTATATAGTCTGAAATTAATTCAATTAATCATACGTTTCACATGGCAAATCACATTGGAATGATATTGATCATCTGTCTGAGACAGTGAACGCCGAAACTGTAGTATATACCCTGACCTTCACTGACATTAGACAGAGAATTATACATGAGCTAAACAAGACGATTAGCTTTGAGAAAATAATTGGCACCTCAATCTATTTTTCTAATCTCTCTATGACATACATAGATACATTAGACAAGACAACTTTTGGAACGTAGACGGTACAGTATTTAATGAACAGTAGTACTGCAATTATGCTTACCGGAAGTAAAACTTCGTTAACAATGGAAATGAGTTCAAAACGTACGCGTTAAAATGGTACCAAGAGTACACTAACTTGGAATACAACTCAAAATATATATAACGAAGAAGGAGTTATCGTGCTTCGTATGAACTGTTCACTGGTTTGAAACTTATGCATCCTAAAGATGAATGTGACATTGAAAAGAAATAAAACTACGGTCACACTCAAACTGCTTGGCAATTGACTTGATAAAGTAATAACTTCATAAGTTGCACCGTTCTTAATTAGCTGTTTGGCAGATGTCCATCATTTATCAGTCACATGTTTTAGAGTAAGTAAGAATTCCGTGATGGAATCTGACATGAGTTTCCAGTCTAAGTCATACAGTTTGGTTCTTTAAACCACACTAACGTGCAATATTGTCATTGCCGTGCAGTATAACAGAAACTTGTGAAACTCATATTCACTCAAGTATCAATGCTTCGCTCACAACTGACGGATTTTAGCCAAATAGACAGTGGCGTTGGAGGATTCCAGCGTGAACTGTTCGGGAAATCCTGTCGAAGCAGTCAATCCCCTTGAATCGTTTGGTGGATTCCATATGAGATGTGGAACCGAGTCCAAATGTGAAATTCCCGAGATCCTGATGTAGGTTCGCAGCTCAGCTGGTGGAGCACTTGCCGCGTTGAGGCATGATATTCCTGTCTCTGGTTCGAATCCAGCCAAAACTCCGACTTTTCACAATTGGGTCTCATTTAAGATCGTAAATCTGTCAAACCACTTATTAGTAAAACACTTAGACAAAGCTGTTTCATTCTGCGTCACGCCTTATTGGTTTTTTAGTGTGACACAACGACATGCGGGAGGTGGTTGGTGAACATTGGCTGCGTTGCAAGAATGAGGACAAGTCGCTGAAAAGAACGATCACAAGTCGAACTTGATCACAGAAGGCTAAGTCACAGCTTACAAGTTTGCTTTTTGTTTCACGGTATGGCTGCCTATTCAAGTGTACTTATCATACCACAATCAATGTCACTGTCAAAGTTGAGGAAAATGTATCCAGCAATCACCTTTCTAAAGTCCACTTGATTCGCTGTTAGTACATTATGAGCCTTCAGCTACCACATTTCTGGAATGTAGCAGATTCATTGTCCCCGGTGCTTATAGTTTTTTTATCTGTATAGATTGTATGCTATCAAGTGTGTCAATTGTAGAACCCTATCTGAATGCAAGAATGTATATACGATTAAATTTTGTTTAACAACATAAATTGGCGTTCACTTGCCCTCTCAGAAAGGTATCCGGTTGTGTGATTCAAGTAATCAGCTGTAGTGGATGATGCACATCTCTATGGGAAGCTTAGTGATTAAGATGGGGGATTTTACATTGGAAGTACATACATACACACACATGTGATCACCAATGCGAAGGAGTTAACTTGATATTTTGTATAAGATAAACAACGGTTACAAAACGTGCTTGGTTGGGATAAGTTTGATAAACGTTTTTCGGCTGGAGTGACCAGACCCTGACCACGCGATACCAGACTATTATGTAAATGGTAATCGATCGCAAGACACCCACAACCAGCTGTTCACTAAAAGCTTATTTTTCTGCCACATTCTTTAGAGTTAAATCCACTGTACGATTTTGACTCGTTGCAGTACTTGGTGTTTCCTTTGTCTGATTGTTTACATCAAGTTTCCATGAATCATCTTAGGTGGATTGCGAATATAGCTATCCGTCCGCAATACAGTCGGATTTTATTCTTGCCAGCGTTTGAACAGTTTATGAATGCTGTCTACCATGTTTCTTTTTTACTGTTTTATTGCACTAACCAGTTATCACAAACATGATGGAGTACTAGTCGCCAGGTCTCTAAATTTAGTGTTTGTTTGATTTGGCGGTATTGAGTAGTATATTTTGTTCTAAATCGATGATGTGTCGCACCCCACACGGCAGTGGATTGTATACATGTTTGCTAGACTGAAAACTGATTAGCCCGTACCCTGTTACTCATAACCGGATTCTGTCCGGCACTTAGCTAAACACCATCGAAGGTCTAAAGTCCAGCAAACTTTCGAAATCGACCATGTTTCACTTGATCTTCTCTCGGTAATTCAAGATCGTACGGAAACATGCGTGCAATACTCGGAATTGGAGACTTTGAATAGCCGTAGTAATCGTATTCAGATTGAAAGCTCTTAAGAATGTGATAAGGAGGAGACCTCGTATTGGTTACAGTAAGCAGTTCATATTCATGAGATAAGTAGCCAAATTTATGGATGTACAACAGTATTAAATAAATCACAGTCTATCATTGGCTGGTTGTATTAGCATATACAAAGTCACAAACTGATCGTTAATTGGCGCACTAGTGAACAAAGAAATTGGCGAGTAACGTATGGCGTGACATTGTGACTGTTTGTCCAATCCTGGTGTAGAATTTTCAACGTGATGTTTGCATTGGTCCCTTGATAGAACTTCTATTGTGTCCGCGTTTGGATAAGCGCTGAATCGAGTAGATTTTCATCACAATACCATATACCTTTTGGGAATCCAACGGGACCACATACATATTTATATAGTTCCCGACAAAAGTGTGAAATCCGCGGTCGTCTGTGACTAATTCACAATAAATTAGAGTGAAAGAGAACAGAGTTGCAGTTAACAGTGAAAAGTCGACGATTGCAATGCCAAAAAATAATTCACGTGGTCTGTCAAATTTTGTCCCATCAGTTCATTTTTTACAAGTTTATGAGAGAAAATTTTTCAGAAGAACGGTCAAATTCAGACCAGGAAAACCCTTTGGAATTAAACAAGGGATTTAGCAATCGGTTAATGTGAATGACATTGGAAAAATGTGGAATGTAATCTGTGTGAATGGGAATGTGCAGGAAAATCCGAGATCTAACCGATCTTTTCACCGTAAGCTGAGCAGTACAATGCACATTCTGCTAGTATATCAGCTGCACATATAAATCTCAGTTAAACGGAGTTGGCCCGGAAGCATGATACTAATAACTGGATAAACAAGAAAGAATAAAAAAAGAGTATATAAACCGAGACAATGTATAAATGAATCAAAGAAAACTGGGTAACGTTTTAACATCAAACCGATCACAACTTGCAATAAAGGGTTGTCCATAAATAAGTCGTTAGAGGTAAAGAAATGTTTTGGAATGCATGAATTAAGTTCATATTAAGCTATAACTGAAGATGTTCAAAAACATTACCAAATCTCCAATCTACTGTAGTGCGTTACGAGCTTTGAAACTCAACTGAACACTATTCATCAGCCCACTGAAACTAAGGTCCACATGAAGCGACTTAGAAATACTTTTGAAAACAGAGATGATTAGTCAGGGGATAAACAAAGCGAAGGAAGCTATTTGTGTCAGTTTATAAAATCACTACAGCATCAAGCAACATACAAAGATACAAAAATGATGTTTTTATTAGCTGCTGAAAACTGTCATCTAATTGTGTTGTCCGATATAATGAAGCAATCAACACGTGAGTTGGAACTTGGTTAGCCAATTGTCAAGGTCAAGTTAAACAAAAGCAGTTGAACGCGTTCGTGTCTGGACTATCTTAAGGTATTTATATGAGTATTATTAAAAGCGATGAACCAAACGTCTAACTGATTTTCCATGGGTTTGCCCATGAATGACATGACTGTCTGCATTATGTCGTCCGTTTGATCTAAAACTGTAAGCGACATGCAATCTTACCATTGGCCTCAGTTCCCCTGTGTAAATGTGCACGATAGTAGGTATTATTCATTAGGTCTGGCGAACGCAATCTGTTCACCAATGACCAACATGAATTTAGTTGAATGTAGTTTGAAATACGTTTATCTGTGTGGTCTGTAGCGCCACTTACAGTTCACTTAATTTTGCCCTGTGTAACGATTCTCTGAAGTGTACCTAAGTTTACCGTTCTCCTATCTCATTGCATACACTGCTCGTGTTTTTTTCAAAATGGCCCCTCTCTCAGCGATCAAATCTCATGTTTTATATGAGCATGACTAACACACTTACTTCGCGACCCATACTTAGTCCAGCAGTTGTCCCGACGCAGATTGGTCAGCCGTAGTGGTAGGCACAGGTTCACTGTTCCGTCAATATAACGTATCTCAATGTTTACATGCAAGAATAGTATTGGAATTCATCCATTGATGATTGATACTTGCTGTCTAAATGGGTCCATCAAAGCTGAGTAGAGACTTTCAAGATTTGTTATGATACGTTTGCTGTTATCAGGCTTATTTGAAAATCATTTCGCCGACCATACGACAAAATTTGAGAATCGGAAATTTCCCCTTTCAAAATCAATTATCATTAATAGAATTTCGGGGATTTAGTTTATTACAAATTGAACACCACCCAAACTTGATCGCAGCCTTCGCATGCAGATAAGACTTTCCGCTAGCATACCTCGAGTGGAAACACTAGACTCGAGTTTCACTCTCATTAAGGCTCATCAATAGTGCATATGCAACCTGACTCTCGTGATTGTGAGTATCAGGCTAACCACAGTGCCCCAGTAACCCACAATTAGCATGACCAAATAATCAAATCCAACCGCTGACCAACAACCTCTTATGTGTAGTGTTCAGTCTGGCTGATTCTTCCGTGAGGAGAATTAACAGACTCGTTCGGTTTAATCCAATCTTTAGTCCTGTGATCAGGACCTGTCAATTAGGTTGAAGTTGCCGTCTTAACTGAACTAACTAAAGTGGACTGGCCTAAATGCCTATCTCAGTGCAGAGGTTGCGATCAGGTGTGAATGGTGTTCATTGTGTCATTAAATGGACCACGAATGCCATGTGCCAAGCAAACATCAGTAGCCAAATAACTGCGTCCTCAAACTGGTTCAAAATGTCACATCGCTCAAAAATGCTAAAAGATACCAAGTCAACATTAGGTGTTTTCCAAATAACATAATGTGGAGCATCGATTCATTTGCGTCCCAGACGGGTGAGAAAACGACTATAAAAGTCAAGATTTGGGAAGAAAGTACCTATGAAGACATCACGTTTGGAGAAGACATACACAGGTTCAGCCAGTGCAAGCGCTGAAATGATCTGTTGACTTTTGTCAAACCACAAGGGTGACTGAACCATGAATCCGTGAAACAAATGTGTGTCCTAATGTTTAAGTCATCTAGACTCGTTATCAGTCCGACGAAACAACATCGATACCAGTTACTTGACAGTTTGTCTTTGTTTATGCGAGGGTTCTTGTTCTTCTTCCCCCGCAATATGGTTGTGTTCAGGTGTTCTGGAGAGCTTTGAGTCTATCATACTTGTACCATTATCGATCCAGAATATTTCCCATTTCTTTGTCGCCCCGAACTTATCATCAAGGAAGTAGTATAAATTAATGAATAACTTGAATGATGAAAGTTAAATATAGAAGTATCGGTCAGATAATTCAGTCAGCTAACTTAAAATGGATAGCGATATTACAGCGTGAGTTGCGGAAAATTCGATCACACTTGCTCCGGTATCGATCAAAACGGCAGAGGGAACACGGAAATAAAAAGCTCTGTGAAACCAGGCCTACTTAGCTTGACATCTGACCCGTCTGTAGTGTCAGATTGCTCAGCTGCGCGGAAGAAAATATTTTAGTTTGATTGATCGTGGAAAACACGATTGTTGGGAAGGTCATTCTGCTTTCGCTTACTATCGATTAGATTTTATACTTAAGAGGGCACGGAAATGAAGCTAATACTAGGCAAATGTCTGCGTAGTCACACCTAGCTAAACATTAGACAACGTACCGCAATTTTGCTGTGCATAAGAGAATTGATGTGAACGGAAAAGCGTCGCAAAAATCCATGATTTCAAAAACCAGTGGCAGCGCTGGGAAAAGAAACCACAGTAAATGTTTTCGGAAACAGCTACACATCCTCAGCTTATCAGACATAAATCCGATGTTCACGATTTGATCTATAAAGCAAATGACAAGGTTTCGTAGACGTTCTACTGGACGAAAGTTAAAGCAAAATGTCATAACAAACTGATCAACATTTAATGGTAGAAGTATACCTTTTGGTTATAGTGGCTACGCTATCGCACGCAACTGGACAGCTGCCAACATTTGATGGTTTGTATAAATGCACCCCTAGTACAGTTTGTCACCTGGCTAAACTGGGTTAGTTGGCGTTCTAGAATCGTTGCGTTCACTTGGAACAACCTGTTGTTTATCATCTCTTTGTGTCATGTGATCAATTCGATTTGGGAACCAAGGATTTCACTTGTGAGAATTATAGCAACTGAATGTTCACGTGTAAAGCTTGACAATGTCAACCAGTATGTCAACCTGATTAGTTGGTCCTTTGTTTTGGAATTTCTTAGAAGACAAAGAAATAATCTTTAGATTGAGAAGGCTTCTATTAGAAAAATAATTAAAACCCCCAAGAAGTACGACACAAGGAATTTGCACTGAAGTTGTCCACGACGTTAGATATAACGACTGTCTTCTTACTACGGGTTTTCTGCTGACTGATTTATTCAACGTTGTGTAGAACAGTTGTATATTATATCCCACCAACGCAAAGTTCGCAGCAACTCAACCAGTTGGGGCGGATAAAAATCGTCCGGACCTTAAGTATTTTTAGTTGTATACCGCACAGTACTGGTAAAAACTTATGTGATATCCTTCCAACGTAGTAGACTTTGGGCGTCGCACATGTTCCAACCACCGAGCGTGCTGTGTTTCACTGGTCACAACACATTATGAACGTGTGTGACCTAGTCAACGTTCATTCCGACTGGGTGAATTTGCCGGGCCTAATTACAAGAAGATCGGTTGGCAAGTAAACTTGTTTTTGGTATCTAATTATTAATTTAAATAAAAAAGAAATACTAGGTGAAACAGTGGACCAAAGGGCTTGTCATCTCTGTCAGATGAATCGAGAGTTAAGGTCATGTTAAGTAAAAATTGTCGTGCCAGTTGTGCGTCACGTGATAATAAGATATTGATTATAAGTGACTGATCTTTTCCCAGAGTGAACATTAGACTATGGAATACTCATCATTTCGAGTACGTTGTAGGGAAACGAACGAGTTCTGACCTGCTCTGGTTGTACTAGACAGATCTGATCAATCGGATGGAATGAGTCTGAGTTTATGATCGATTAGTCAGACGTCATTTACACAGTGATTGAACGTTAAAAAGCTTTGCTAAGTCATGGACTAGCCATACCTGATGGTTTTATTGGGTGCGTTCAAGCAGTCGTCGTGTTTTTTGATCAACACAGCTTTTTCCACGGGAAGAATTGGAATGGTAACCGTAGCAAGAGGCAGGTTGAACGAACAATGTACCTTTCTAGTGATTGACGAAGGAAATTTCCAGATTATGACCATCTATTTCGAACATAGTAGGGGCAAAGTAGATAAGAAACTAAACTGCAGACGTAATTGGCCTATAAAATAGGCATTGCTGAATGGTGTACTGAATTTGTTGTATAGATTTTTAAGAACAACTCTGCTTTTGAAAAGCAATGAAATAAAGACAGACTTTGTCCGCAGTGTACAGGTTACTTAGTCTCGTTTGGTCCGCCAAATGCCTGTGGAAGACCTTGTGATTTAGTCGCTCCAATAAACTTAAGCGGCTAGACCCCGAATAAAGATTGTTTTTGTCCTAATGGTATGAACTTGCATAAGTTCGTATTCTTTGGGTAAAGTCTTACGACGCATCTTGTGTTGTCCTATTCGACGGACGGGACAAACACTCTGTCTGAAATGTAATAGTTTAGGTTGCTTCGAGCCTCATGGTAAGACGGATATTCTTATGGACGCAGCAAAACTGATCCACTATTTAGCTGTGGCTTTCGGGTTCACCTACTGTACCGTTGGATCGGAATCGGACAGGCAGTCGTGTGCTTACACGCCCACGCAATGTCACGTCCTAACTTATGCCAGATAAGTCACGCAGCAAACAAACCAATCACGTGAACAACTGCTTACCGATTCGTCAGTTGGTTATTGATCGTTGGCTTTGGTTATTCTTCTCTTATGTGCCTATACCATCGAACCAATCAATATACTCTACACTCGGTGGCTTACCAACTTGTGTTCTCCTGACCCGAGTGGGGCGATTTAACACACGTACATCTAAATATCACTAACAGAAATTGATTCAGTTGCACTGCTAATGAGTCACTTTTACTTTCTACTATAAATATAACAGTAATAATAATTGTGACCCCATTACCATCACGTCATTTTTGTAAATATGAACTAGGGAGAAGAGCGAAACTGACAGTTTTGTCTGCAACTGAACAACAACAGCTTTGCTCCATCGGTGTTCTCAAACTGATGCAATTATTTCCTAGACAGCCGACCAGAAACTCAACCGTCTCCCTAAGCAAAAACTTCGTAAGTAGGTAGGTTAGGTAAAGTGAGAATACTGGACTGCCTGACACTTATAGCCTCTATAGCATTCGATAAATTCGAACAACTCTTTCATATGCCTAACTGCCACATCTGTCCCTGTCATCTCAAACATCTCATCCAACCTTTTTACAATTGCGTCTTATGGAAAATTACACATGTCCACAATTGGTCGAAATAGTATTCCGCTTTTCCGAACATTAGGTAAACGGTAGTTAATGGATAAGGGCACTCTATGGCTTGACTATCTTAACTGTGATTGAGTACATCAGTCTTTTTGATTCTACCTACCACATAAGTCTTAAAGGCATATCCTTAAGTGTCAACTTTTGTTTTTTATCGTCTACCTCGATTGTATCTGCAAATAACGAGGTTATTTTGCCTAAGCGAGCCGACTTGTAGAGGACAGTAATTCCTGAGTCTATCGTAGTGTCTACCAGACAAAATATCAAGTCTTGAAGGTGTAGATGATTTAGAGCATTTACGTTTTCATATACGGACGGGCTGTGTGATTCTAACATTTTGAATGTAAATATTGTATGTTTTGTCGTTGCTTTTTTTGCTTTAATCGATTGCGTTGTACTCATTGGCTTTGCTAAAAGCCAAATAAATTAATTACCCTAGCCGAATGCAAGCAACTGAGGTCACAGTCACAATTATTTATGCAAAGACTAGGGCACAAAGCCTTCATATGACCTGAAAATTATTCGATTATATGCAACAAAGCGATCTGGTGGACCAGAGTAGGTGAATAACTCATAGCTAGGTGTAAGCACAGACGAAACTGACACCATCCAAAGGACTATTTGAGTCGCCATTAATGGTATACATTTAGTATTTCTTTAAATCCACAAACTTCTGCATTTTTCTTGGATTTTCAGCCAGTTTTTGTATCAGATAACGGTACTTGACTCAATTCTAGCTGACAATAAATTTTTTTAAGAGATTGTCTAGCATGGTGGTCCGGGAACTAAACTTTTGCCTGTTTTACTGCCTATCAGTTGGTTATAATTCCTGAATGTTCAGGGGAAGAATCTATCCAGAACTTTTGGTAAGCTTTACAAAAATATCCAACTTACAAGCAGTTTTCAACTATCTTTACAGTTACTTGCTCCCAGTCACCTGTTGTTTGACATCGTGAACAGAAAGCTAAACAAACGTGTTTTATCCCTTATCACTATTTATCGGAACAGCAAATATCCCACCCCATGCTTAAATATTAGTTTGCGTCGTCCACCTTTTCAATGCTTATGTCTCGTCTATACTGTCGAATGCCTCAAACATATAGTTAGACAGGAATCAACGTACACCCCCTAAATTTTTCCGTGACAACTTATGAAGTTAGATTCAAATCAGTCAGAAAGGTTACTTCGAAGCAGTTATTCCAATTTACAGACACCATTTCGTCTGAAACAGTGTCTGAGGTGGTATGTGCAATGTAAAGCTGCTAAGCAAAATGTGCGTTTAGACACATTTGCAAAATGAAATATTTGGCTACACTGAAGTTAAGCAGTCCTAAATTGATTTAGTATTCTCAGTACGAACTGACAAGTAATATTATATTTGAAAGGAGTTACATTTACCTTATTTTGTATGCTACATTTGTAGTGGCATTTTATCTCATCTAACTTATCCACTTGAGAGAACTTCGTTTTGTTTATCTCATATGCTCAACAGAACACAAATTTAGAAATCTTGCTTTAAGCAAGTGATATGCGTAATCGGTACAATGTTCCTGTGCCATCCGCTAATGAGGACCACCAGACGTATTGTCGTTTACTCGATAGTCCTCTCAGAATCACCTACGCACTCCACAGGTGTCTACTGTTAACCGTGTTGGTTCATCCTTCAGTGTCCGACAGTGAGATTGTAACGGTCACTGTTGCTTCAGCGGACGTTATTCTCAAACGCGTGGTGCACTGACATGAGTAACTTAAAATGGTACAATATGTGTTAGTAGAATCACGTTGCCCTCTTTGTTTGTGCTGCCTCCCAACAATGCTAAGTTACCAAATGACTCGCAAACTCAAGAATAATCGAACTTTTCCTGTTAGTGGCCCGTTCTTCTTAGTGAGAACTGTCACACTTCCGTTTGTTTGTGTGTGGCGTGAGATTGCAAGTGAAAGGCATGTGATGCATATGGTGCCTGCAGGACCACTATCAACCAATGTATCCAGTTTATTCAGTCCGTATATTCGAAGGTCCACTAAACATCCTAGAATGACATCTTGAGTGGAAACCACCAGCTCCAGTCTTACCCGTTCCTCTTACTTCCACAAATGGGGATTCAAATACTCGGTCAACACACTTTGAGGAGAAATTCTTTTTAAGTTTAGACCAATTTTCCAAATTGTTCAACTGATGAAGCATGGATGTTTTCGTTTTTTCACAGTAGTGCACTGAAGTTAGTGAGGCTCCCAATGGAGATAAATCCATATTGAAGAAGCAGAACGTTCTTCATTTTCCACAAATGGGAGTAGTCTATCAGATAAAATATATACGGACTAATACTAGTGTAAGACTTGACGGTTAATTTCTACGAGAGATGAGGGAATTGTGCACAAACCAAAATTATTTAAAATTCCAATCATATTACCACCTCCACATAGAGCAGAAAACTGATGGTCGCATCATTCTATTAGAGGTTATTCAATGTGAACAGTTGGGCTGTGAATCTGCTGGTTGCTAACAGGCTAGCATAGGAAAATCGCAATTTCTTCAAATAAATTCTGTGTACCCCAATTTGAAACACACTGATCTCTGTAAAATCACACAGTAACTCATCCCTTTGCATGTGTGTTGTTAGCCATACTCGTTTGTGAGTAACAATGAAATTGCCCAGTCTTCTTCTGAGCAGACACAGTAAGTGTTCTGGCAACTTCAGTTGTCCACTTCAGGGTTAACAGTTCTCTACAAGTTGAACTCAAAGAAGTCATCACTCCTGAACGATTGTTTGATTACTAGAGAATAGTTTGAAGGTTTTGATTTACATAAAATTAACGTCATTAACAACTAACGGCAAATGTCGCATTTCTGCAGACATTTCAGCCTACCGTTTTCGAGAAGAGACGCTGTACTGGGGTTTCGTTTTTGCCAAAGCTTGAGTGAAGTGCTTCCTCCAAAAAGATCTGACTAGAAGTGAAACAGATGCAATCAACTGTGAATGGTGTGTAAGTCATGTAAATCAGGCTGTCTTGCTGTTTCGTGTTATTTTGATGCCGTCTGAGTATTATGGTCGAAACAAGGAGAAGGTATATCGCGAGACGCCAATATTTCGATTGAATTCCGTCAGTCAACCAATGTCATGCAAACTTCACACAGCATCAACACGTAGAAAAACTAGCCAAATAGTCTCACTCTTTCCTTCACTAATGATGCATTCAGTTTACTGATGGGGATATTGGGCACTTCAGCCCATTTTGTGCACACAAAACAGACAAATTACTATTGCTATACCAGTTGTTAACAGTTTCAGGTTATGTTTACGCATCAATATCTCGAACAACTTGACCGGGCCAACTAAGTGACCGTTGCCTAAGATGTGCTTTGCTGCTGTCGATCTTCAAGCTTGTGCCAGTCAGAAGGGCATTTTTTACCTCATCACTGCAAAAAAAGACAGGTTGCAATATGTCAACATTTTGTCTACTCTCGTCGGTCGCAAACTTAAAACTTGCGAGTTATATATGACATACAAATAGGAATAGACAGAGCATGGACATGCATACAGGCACATCATGTACTATTTCATAAATACCATGGCAACCCTATGCGTTGTATCAACCACTTCCATGGACATAGAGCCGACTAGTAAGTTCTGACCAACAAAGCTTTGCTAAAGGTCAGTAGCTTCGGGTTCGTATTGCGCAACAACATATTGAATGATCTAGATGGGTCAACATGATGACCTGTTATCATGAAGTGTCTTGCAGCAGATGATGCGGAATTTCGAGCAAAAGGTCCACTGGTTTGAAATTGTTGTGTCGTCAGTTGTTTTAGTTAGTTCGGGACATGTTCTATTACTCTATTGCTTACGTAAACGTCACTGCAGCGGCAAGGAAGTGATAGACAACGTGAGGGAGTATTGGGTCGTCACCCTGGTTGCCAGCTCAGTTGTTTGGCCCAAACCGAGAGATCAGAAGAGACGCGGCAGCACTGTCATTGGACGAGCGAGAGGAGACGAGACAAACTAAGGCCACAGACAAAACGATTGCCAAAGATGGCCGACAGACACGAAGCGAATCAAATGAGACAGTCATATATGGCAGTCAGGGTGTCAGAACAAATCACGTTATAGGGGGCGTCAGAAGGCGACGCGAGTAAAACAGTGTTCAGATAGCACGCAGGCGTTCGACCGCACACCTGCAATCTGATTGGCTGAGTGGAACCACACCATCACCCACGACCATACCATCCGAGCTGGGCCGGCCGATCGATGTGGCCTGACGTGTCCAGCCTGTCTCGTTAGGAGATGCGTCTCATAGCAGGGATGGAATAGTCAGGTAAACTGCGTTCACACCTGTGTGACTTGGTGAGTCGAACTAAGCGTCGTTGGGCAACCGCACACATACGGCTGTTAACCGCCATATATTGATGCAAGCAGCGACCTGTTCTGTCTACGTGGATGTCACTGCACCGAAAGTCGTATGTTACATAAGAGGTACATTATTCAGTCAGGTGAACAACACCGTTGTGGAGAGCCAAACTCTACTGACTGGCAAAAAGTACATTTGAACAGTCCGATGGTTGCGTTTTAATGTTACTGTCGGTTTGTTATCGTCCAACTGGTCACCATTTTGTGTGCGGAGAATACATCAGCGCAGTGACCGTCTGAGATTGCACACTTATTACGCGAAATATTTAATCCGTTTGGTTTGTCCGTTTACTTGTTACTACGAGCAGTTTGTATGAAATTGACTGGTTCTATGTTGGCGACCAGTGAGAGTTAGTCAAAATGTTGTCATCCTTTGACACGCCTTTCTTCTATTTTGACAAAAATCATGGCAGGAATTTAGAGATTTAATGCTGTAAATCTGAATGTGTCTATCACCAGCGCACAACCTTTGGTCTGACTGCGTTATTTCGAACAGGTTACCATTTTTTCAGACATACGACCACAGTCAAGTGCCAACTACATTTTGCTACTATAATCACACAGGTGCTCACAAGATCCACAGACCAACGTGTATGAGAGGTATGACAGTATTTTTTTCGCAAGAAAATGTGCATCAAAAGTCAAAATATGGGGAAAAAGCCGGTTTTCGATGTGTCATATTCAGGCCAAATACAGGACAATAAATATGAAATTATTTTACTGATGAATAGTCGGGGATTTGGTTTATTTCAACTTGAACATCACCAAAAATTGATCGCAGCAGGTTTAATGAGATCGGAGATTTCGACCTGCCTAGGAAGTCCTAATCGCAGGGTTATCGATTGGAGTTAACAGGCAGCAACTGTGTCTCCTATTGAGACGATCGGGCAACCTGATCATTACTCACAAGCGAAAGTGGTTGAGCATTCACACATGATAATTCGGTCGTGCCTAATGTGAGGTCAATGGCACAGTGGTAAACACGGTTGCCTCATGAACAGCGTGGCCGGAGTTCTATTCTCGGCAGTGGCGATGATATGCACTACTGACGAGCTCTAATGAGAGCGAAACTCCAGTCTAATGATTTTGCTGTTTGAAAGGGGCCGACAGGGAAGTGTATGGGAATGCGACACCTGCGATCAATTGTGGGTGATGTTCAACTTGAAATGAAATTAGTTCTCGAATTAGGATTTTTGTGGGATCGCGAAACACTTAATCGCAACAGGTCATGTGGTTGACCCCGTCACTTC
>LUCH01003225.1:41193-53518 GCA_013368495.1 Paragonimus heterotremus | reverse complement strand
GCACTGGCCCTTTGTTGACATAAGGTGCTGGCGCAACCAATTTCGGTACCGTGACAATGAACCCTGATTACTCTCATTTTGATATTCGGTTCATTTCATTGTTTAGTCGCCAAGCGCTTAACCTATATAACCGAACGTTTTATGTAATCGACTGATGAGAATAAACGAAATGCTTGCATCTCGCAATGTATGTCTTCTTGCCGTCTTAATGAACTGGATAAAGGGAACTCAATGTTTCAAGGATCTATTACAGTGTGAATCTAGTGTTATTTGGAGATTACGGGCATGGTTATTATGGTACCACGTCAAGTGTTCCAATGACGACAGCCCATGGTAACTTCAGTGATTGAACAATAGACTTCTGCGCACACAGCTTAGGGTCTCGCAGCCGGACTCCGATTGTTTCCGCAGCAGACAAGATGCGACATTTCACACCTTTGGTGTAAACTCGTTTGACACGGTAGATTGACTTGAATGCGTCATCCACATTGACTCTGTGACGAGTATCGACTAGGTGGGCCAAAATTAAAGTAGAAATCTTTCGTTGTTGTCTGGTCATCTGCCAACTTGGATGGTGTTCACGTATTCCCTCCAACAAGCTCCTTGTTGTGCAACCAGTATAACCTGCACCACAAGAACAAGCGTGTTGTATTCGGCCTGATGACGACACATGGAAAACGAGCTTTCTGCCATGTTTTGACTTTTGGTGATATTTCCGGGTATATCTGAATAGCTGAAATAATTGAAAACAACCGATCTAGCTGTCTGCTATTAGGAACTTTAAACATAACTGGGATTAAAACTGTGCGCAAACCTATATACACTTGCATGTTGCAAATAATTTATCTAATGATTGTCCAACTTTATTAGAACAGACATGCTTTTCTCAAACATTTCAATTTTTTCACTGAAGAAACGAATGTCCAGAGGTATCGATTAATTAATGGTAGACTTAAATTAGGACAAATGGAAATATGAAAACCAAATCGAAAATGTCCATTCCAACTGAAAACGAAATAGCTTGTTTTCAAGAAAAATACTATTATTATGACCCTGTCCTCATTGGTACATTAAGGAAAGAACAGGTGTGCAAGTGACAAAGAACTTATCGGCCTTGTTGAGTTATGCGCCTACGGAAGATAACTTCACAATCAATATATAATTCCTTTTTATATTTAAGAATAAACGCAAGATTACTGTGACTTATTAAGTAATGGTATTCATGTGATCTCTCTAGATTTGTGAAGAAATAGTTTCGATTGGACACACATGATCAAAGCTGAGTTCGTTGGCATGTGATCGTTCTTTGTGAACATTTCCTTCTGAGTTCCTAGATGAATAGCAATCGTTGTGGTTTAGACTATAATGACTGGACAACTACATGAGCTGGGCGTGGCCAAAATATTAATCTCTTAGTCGAATTATGTTAAATTTTGTCTCATCTTTGTAAGTCAAAACAACAGTCAGATTTTACAAAACCTGAATTGTGGATTAGGAATTAGCGGTCGCAAAAGTCCGACGCCTGCGCAGATAGGTATAACGCGTTGGCTAATCATTGTGAATACGCCTGGTTTTGTCAAGAGAAGACGCACGTAGAAAGCCAGCTGGTCATCAGCGTTTCAACATCAGGCCAAATATAACACGCATAATGTCACTCACATAGCTTATACAGTTTAAGAATGTCCCGGTACATTTACGTAATGGACCTATGCAGGTATTAATGTACAGGCAAGGGAGGACAAAGGCTTTGGTTGCATGTTTTTAGGTGCATAATAAAAATGGAATGAATAAACTGTAACAGTCTCTGCAAATACCATTATATAGCATTCGGAGCAAGTCAACAATTACATACAAGCAATAGTGAACGCTATAACAGTTCCTCTATTCGTATATTCGTGTTACGCACCTAAAGACGTGCATTTAAAACATTGAATCTTCGCTGGTATTAAGTTCATCTCGGAATAGATCTAGCTGGGAGTTGTGCTGTATCGACGTAACCTGTTGAAAAAACTAAAACATTCAGCTTGCTTTCCAGGTACGTCTTTTTTACCACATTGTTATGAAGACAGGAACTTTACGTCGGATATTTGTTTATATACACAGTCATTTGTGTATACATATCTTTGCAAAGACAAATACTCTCTCAACGTATCCCGATGTGACGTTATCCAGTGATTTACTGTTCCTTGCTATTATAGATAGAGAACAAATTGAAGTAGAAATTGTATGTAAAGATTACAAGAATGGACGCAATTCCTCAGGAAGGCTAGTGTCGTTTGGAAGTAGACGCACACCTGACGGCGACAAACGGTAACATCAGATAGTTTCTGACTATGTGTACAGAAGTCAGGATATCTCAAAACTGATGAGCAGTTATCACAATTTTTCCCGCGCAGACTACTCAGAGCCACAGTAAACAGTTGCCATCTTGTTTTCCGAAAACCGTGTTAATTTCAGTATCATCAATTTACTATTATTAATAATTATAGTCATCTTTAAACACCGACAGCTTGCCACCTACTAGACAACATAAAACTATATGCAGCGCACGCAACATCGGAAAACCAGGTTACATTCTTCTTATATGAAAATGGAACGTGGATTATTTTTCATCGTTTGGCTTGTGTTGACCCCTCAACTGACTTCATTCCGATCCCTGTACATTAACTGGAACCACGTAACCGATCGCATAGTCCAAATAACCGTGAAACGGAAACAGCTAGAGGAACACTGATGAAAACAACACAGTCTGAAGGAAGAGTGATAATAATCAGTAATTACACAATTACCTTGCGATTTACAGTCGAACAAGGTCGTAGCAGAAATTAGCCCATGTTTTGTTACAACTTGCCAGAACTTCATTTTTAGTGTAATTTTCTCCCATTTTTAGTGGTTTCAAACGTATCCCATTTATTACTGATAAGTAGTTTCTCAGAAGTGCTAGATGCAGTGAGTTTCAAATAATGTGTCCCAAAATGACTAAAACTTAGCCCTTACTTATTTTGCTTAAGGAAAATTCTGTTTGAATGCATAAACTTTCAGCAAGTTCTCACAATGTTCAAAACACACCAATTAAATTCCCGTTTACTTATTGGTAGTGGATATATTGCCCATCAAGTTTCATTGACGTCATAATTTTAGCAAAACTGAAAAGTCCTCATCGTCAGAAAACTGGGTGAGTTACCGGGATAGTTATTTTGTCGACGCTAGAGACTGTCAAACGGACACAGTAATACCGTGAAGCACCTGCGTATGGCAAGTCGGTCTACTGTAAAACAGCATTAAGAGTGAAATGGTCAACAGCACTTCTTCGAGTGCACACAGACTGGAGGATGGAACATGATGTTAAAACGAATGAGTATAACAGACGTTTCCTTAGAATGAACGTAGCTTGAGTCTACGGTTAATGTTAATATGGCTCTACTGAGAGTCTCTGTGAATGGGGAATCAGAAACCAACGTTCCAGCTACCAGTCAGATTTAAGTATGAAACGTTATGGCTACGTTAGAACTCAGTGTGATACAGTTTGTACCAACATAAGTACGAAGCCATGCTCGGAGATTTGCAACTACCAACTAGGATCACACCAAGTGACTCGTTGTGCAGGACTCAGGTTCTCTAGACATGACAGAATCACGTGGCCTCGCTCAACTAGTAGTTTATCCAACTTGTTCTAACAACCTTATCTGATATCATATTTAAGTGTACATTTTCTAAATTCAAAAGACCACCTATGAAAATTAAAGCGTCACATGTGCTTCCACTTTCTGACGTTGTGATTTCACTGTCTCACTGATAATTTGGGCGTTCCCCCAGTCGAGGTGTCAAGGAACTGGATCACAAATCAGTGTACGCATATGTTGCATTGAAATTTGACAGCAGTATAGAACTTTTAACGTAAGAAAAATAGCCGGGCGAATAGACTGTTTCAACTCGTTTTTTGTTTGTTTGTAGGAAAACATGTAACAAATGTAATGAATAGACGTTCTCAAGGTTGACAAAACAGTGTCAGCAAAATGCCTATGTTAACTGATCTCCATAAGACCATACCCTAACAAACCATACGCTTATATTTTAAAGCAATGGACTTTAACCAGTTTGTCGTTAAAACACATACTTCATACGAAACTTCTGTTAGACTGACAGAAACAAATAGGCAATTTGTTGAGTGTGGTAGTGATTATTTTGGTCAACTACTATGCACAGCTCGTTGTTAGGTGGGCTTCATATGAACTGATCGACAGGGTTGCCTCGTGAAATTGTGGCCACAGTTCTAGTCCTGAGTTCGGTAAGGATATGCATTAGTGGTGAGCTCTAACAACAGCGAAACTTGAGTCTAATGTTTCTCTTCGAAAGAGGCTAAATTAAAAGTCTGTTGAAATGTTCAACTTGTGATCAGTTTTGGGTGATGTTCAATTTATGGGAGAATCAAAATCTCCTACTATTCATCAGTAATCAAAAATACCGTTCAATAAGTTACTGATTTTTGTGACTTCAACTTGGAGAGAAGTCCTAGTCGAAGGGTCATCGATTGAAGTTAACAGGACAGTTGTTGTGTCTTCTCTCGAGATGTTCGAGCAATCGGAGCATTACTCACAAGTGGAAGTGGTCTTACGTTCAGACACGATAATTCGGTTGTGCCTAATGTAAGGTCAATGGCACATTGGTGAATACAGTTGTCTCATGAAAGTGTGGCTGGAGTTCTAGTCCAGGCGGTGAGAAAGATATGCACTACTGACGATCTTTAAAAAAGCGAGGCCCTAATCTAGCGTTCATTTTCGAAACAGATTGGTTAGAAATTTTATTTCAATGTGAAGGTTGCGAACAATTGCGAGTGATATTCAACCTGAAATTAATCCGCTCGGTTCGTGACCAAAGGTTAGCAGCTAGTCCATCTGCCTAGACCATGTTTCCAAAAGAACACAGAAACCTTTAAGCTCCGTTCATTTCAGAATATTAGTGCATTAATCGGCGGCAATTCAGCTATTAAATATCCATGTGAAATTGCAACACTTGAACCCTTGGTTCGTTTTCAGTATTTTAACAGGATGAAGAGAAAACGGAGATTTTTGAATGAGTTCATATTTCTAACTTTCAACATTTATAACGACACGGCTAACATATAAGATGAAATGCTGTGTGCATTCAGTATGAAAACGTGATAAATGTGCGTCACCAGTAAAACGGTCTCGTGATGTAGGGTGTTTAGCTGATGGCTGCTCAGTTAAGCTCAACAGTACCTCCATTTCGAAGAGGGCTAGCCGAAAGGCTTATATGAATGCGAAGACTGCAATCAAGTGTGGGTGGTATTCAATTTGAAATAACCGAAATCCCCAAAGTTCTTATACTGATTTAAACCATGCTCTATTATTTCAGTGAAGACAGTAACTTAAACCCAATTGATATGTACTACTGACGAGCTCTAATGCGGAAGAGATTGCAGTCTATTGCTTCTTTTCGGAAGGATTCGACTGGAAAATCTAAGAAAATGCAAAAGCTGTAATCAATTTTGGATGATTCTCAATCAGCACGAAAAGTGAGAAGTCTGGATCGCTGGATCATCGATTGAATTAAACCAAACGATTCTGTTCATTCTCCTTTCGGAAGAATCAGCCAGACTGAACACTACTCATAAGAGGTTGTTGGTGAGCGGTCGGATTTGATTATTTGATCGTGCCTATTGTGCGGTTACTGGGACGTTGTGGTTAGCCTGATAGTCACAATCACGAGAGTCAGGTTGCATATTCCGGTCCGGACAAGAATAGGCACTATTGATGAGCCTTAATGAGAGTGAAACTCGAGTCTAGTGTTTCCACACGAGGTGTGCTAATGGAAACTCTTATCTGCATGCGAAGGCTGCGAGCAATTTTGGGTGGTGTTCAATTTGTAATAAGCTAACTCCCCGAAATTCTACTATTGAATACCTCAATAAGCACTATCATGAAAATTAGATCAGCTGAACTCCACAAGTGTTTGTAAATACGGCCGTCGTTTCGAATGTACCCAAGGTTGTAATCGATGTTATTTTCCCAGGCTGTTGTAATCGATCGGAAAAAATCTTGAACTTCGTGTAGCTAAACAAATGATGTTTAGTCATGCAAGCATTGCCTATCAGCAAGACCACAGGAGGATATAGAGTAAGTAGGCGAAAACTATTCTTATTCTTCCTATCCTTATGGACATTTTGGTTAGCATCATAAGCTCAGAAGCACTGGAGTCAAATTCCAATCTAGTAAAGGCTCGTAAGTAGTATATGTCTTTTGCGAAACCGGTGTATCAACTTCGAACAAGGTTTCACCAAGTACCATCGCTACCACTGCAATATCGACCACATAATGGGCATGACAGACCTGTCAGATGCAGACGGTTAGCCACACTAAACTGAGATTAGTGTCCAAGGTGCCAGACTGCCCAGAGGGTAAACATGTTAACTACTCCGTAGGCTCCTCTCGATGGTCCATCTAACAGATCTCCTCGTCAAACCGAATTCGTTGTATACCACCATTAAAAAATAATTTGAATGCTAACTGCGCCTTCATTTCGATGTGAAATCCCAATCTTGGAATCGTCATGTGAAGTGAACAGAATATTTATTATGTTTTCCATTAAGACCATCGGATAGTCTAAGCATTACTTACGATACAATGTGGCTGATCGTTTGTACTTGGCTACTAGGTCATGCCTTGTACAGAGTCACTGGCTCAGTGGTCGACATGACTGCCTGATGAAAGCGTGGCCGAAGTTCAAATCATGGCCATGGCACAACTGGCTAGCTATACCAAAAAAGAAACTCGAGTTTGGTGCTTGATTTCAAAGTAGTTCTCTGGAAGGTCTGCGGCAATGCAGAAACTGTGATCAACATTATACTGCTTAATCACACATAGGTAAACACACCCACTTGCCCAGCATTGACTAATGCTCTAACCAGTATGAATTAGGCAGTCATCGATCCCTATTTCAAAAGTGAAGCGAAATTGTAAAGTCAAACAGATTGTGTTATAAATGAAAGATAAGACTACGCTATCCTACCATTGACTACCAGCTGCTGACGACAAAACACTACTTTATGCGAGTTCGTCCTCAAACAACTGAATTTATAACGCAATTTGAAATCCACTTCATACCTACACAACGCAGTGAAAAAACCATTTGATCCTTGACAATTTCCTTGCCTTTTTATACGTGCGGTTTGCTGAATCATCAGTGCAGCGTGATTAAACAGTATTGATTCCTGAGTCATTTACATTCATTCAGTGACAGGGTTTACAAAAATCGAGGTTCCAAACGGTCGCTTTCGGTATTCTTCATTAAGCATATACAATTACACGGGATTTATTGGTTCCATGAAGAGCAACGTTGAGGATCTGTTGCTGAACATTTGCTGGAGTCAGAGATTTAAGTGCGCAAATTGACATGTCCACATGCAAACACCAAAATATAGCGACCAGTACGTGTGATGGGAAGACGTGAAAACCGTGCATGGCACGACACTGGGTTCAAATCACCTTGATAATAGCTGTTGCCGGTCGCTGAGATGGACCTCAGTGACCCAATTCAGTGTCTGTCTTTTGTCCACTTAGCATTAGGTGCATGCTGGCAATAGCGATTTCCCAATGAGACAAGATTCAGATTCCAACCTACCGACATGTTCTGTGACCCTATAGTGTCTGTCCTATTGCCAAGTTCAAGTTGTACACAGCAAGTTAATTGCTGCATGCTAGTCGATTGGTGTCAGTATCTGACTGATAGAGTCGGTGGTCAATGATGGTGGAGAGTTGAATTTGCTTAATTCGTCAAGCACGGGTTTACGGTGTACGGGCCATGACTCCAAACGCCACCGTCGTGGGCAGCAGAACCTAGTGGATATGACATTAAAATGTTTAGTGCAGCAGATCCGAGGTAGAGGACAGTTTTCGTCTACACTGAGAACGGTAACAGCAATAGAGACGGTTAGAGATACATTGGAGACTTTGCGGCCAACTCCTCACGTACTCACTGAAAAGTTAGCCTAGCGACTCTCTACAAGTCGGTGGTTACTTCAGCTTCAATCCGCTAGAACAGTTTTTCAACAAAACACACTACAGTCATTTGGCTACAATCCGTAAACCTATTCGGCAGTGAAACTCAATGAAGGTAAATTAATAGCCTCTCAGAACCTCCCAATTAGGCAAGCCAAAATCGTCCATCGAAATGTGATATGGTGGATTCACTGTGCAAAAGCTTAGACAAGCTGGCCATCCAACCTGGTTACTTAAGCCATCATCCACTTCGTAAACTCATGTCTGAAGAAGTCTGCACACCTAGTGTTGAGGAATTTGGTTTTAATCGTCTCTGCTGTCGATAACAGTCTCACCCTGACAGTTTGGGAGTGGATACGGATATTTTGTGACTAATTTTCTAAGCTTTATCGGCTGCGATTTACCGACTCATGTCAATGAAATGCGGCCAGATAATAGTCGAGAGGAGTTCTTTCTTCCCAGTACAGAACCATTCCGGGAGGTGTCCACGCGTCCATCGAATGTCGCCGGGTTCCTTGTAGTAGGTGGGGGGAGAAATGACAAACTACCTTTGAAATGTGATTCCCGTGCCTTTCAACCTATAAATAAAATAGTTATCCGTGCGACCTAGTAGGTCTCGATCAGCGCCTTTGTCAACCTACGACTGATCGGTTGACTAGGTGCATTGCCATAAAATGTCAAACTAATTAAAACGGGTAAGTTCCCTACCGGCCGAGTATATTTTAATTGGTTATACTCATTCAGCAATCTTTTTGGATATCGATTTGGAATTACCATCTCACGGATACATTGTAAACCAATGTTTATGATGTCTGGCCTACGTATCCTTATTGATTCGTCGGTTAGCTAGCGAGGCTACTATGAATTTAATCTTAAACTGCTCTGCGTACCTCATCGTTGTGTCACCTGCTTTATGCATGGAAACCTCTGTTTCCGTATAAACCGTTTTTGAATGGGACATTCGTTTGTACAGCCATTGCCTAGAGGAATAAGTCAACCTTGGAAGGACTCGAACTTATTACGCATGGTGGGAAGATAGTTGGGCACGTTAATCCGTGGTAAGTGCACGTTTAGGAACGCTTTATTGGTTTTATTCTGGGTGCTTCTACAGCGGTTATGAAGTGCACTGACTAATGCCGTTCCTAGAGGTATAAAAATATCTTGAAAAACTTATGAATAGAAATTAGGAATAACTTTTAAACTTGAAATTAACCGTTTTCCCAAATTATATCCAAAGCAAGTTGCTGGATGTACCGTTGTACCTTTCAGCCTGAGAAAAACGGAAAAACAAGTAGTGAATGCGTATCTTCCAAACATATATTCCTTACATATGATAATCAATGCAGTGGATTCGTTTGTAGACCATAAATGAAAAATCGGCTCACTCGTACACTGATAAGTAATGCTTGTTTATAAAAGTTTTCGTGTTTTAACTATTTTGTTCAAACTTCCAAAGCCAAAGAACTATGTAAATTTGCAGAAAAATTTGATTTCAGACAAACGGTCACAAAAGTGGTAAATTTATGCTGACTGACAAATATTTTTAAAACGGTGGCGATAATAAATCAAAACTGGGTTGATTAGGACTTGTCATTAGTTACCAGCAACAGAAGTCTTGTAATTTGTTAAAAATCACACCTGTGAGTCAAACATTTTACGAGTACATGCATCTCCATTTTGGTTGTTTACTCGGGGATGGAAAAAAATACTGTTACAATTGTTGGGATGATTGACGTGGTTTTCTAGCTCTGTTGGAGCAATGATATATTGCGACGAATTCACATCTGAATAAGAGCTGCTTACAAGTAGTGTGTATATTAGTAGAATTCTGGCTCTGAAACTGTCTTCTTCTGGTTGCGTGCTCCTACCAACCTGAGTCTCACGTGCATACTGTATTTAAGGGTTCAAATAGATTCACTTTGGTCATCACCGTAACGCGTCTTTTCGGTGCACCATATTTGTTTCTGTGTACCGATATAAGACGCTACCA
The DNA here is from genome assembly GCA_013368495.1 of Paragonimus heterotremus. Lineage (NCBI taxonomy): Eukaryota > Metazoa > Platyhelminthes > Trematoda > Plagiorchiida > Troglotrematidae > Paragonimus > Paragonimus heterotremus. The sequence goes on along the minus strand of LUCH01003225.1, from coordinate 43,510 downwards.
GAGACCCAACATAATGAAACTAACTCCGTTTACCACCATTTCTACAGTGAATTAGGAGGAAGTTAGTTATGACGAGGCTCACCAACTGTTTCAGAACTTACGGTCCAATGAAGTGAATATGCCATACCCTGTGGAAACCAGTGTTTCGTATTGCTGAGTTTACCAGTACCAACAATGTGTCATTGTGAGTGTTTAGTGACTAACAAGTAGACGACTGAGGCTGCATTACAATAATTTAGTTGATCCATCTTGAAGAACTGTTAAGCAGTACATACCTTCAAAGAGCTTCTTCGCCACATAAGTAAAGGCAGTAATTTCTTGATCTGTTGTCAAAAAGGAATCCAAATAATATGGGCTTGAAGTGGTAATAATCCCTCCTTCTGCAGCTGCTAATTTTGACTGTAACTTTCATGATGTCACTGTGAGCAGTGACCAACCTTTGATCACACGATCTTATTGGAACAACAGTAATCAGATACTTACGTTAAGCAACAAGCATAACAAAGTACATTATGTGAGATTTAATCCAAAAAATACAGCTGGATCAGCCTGTGTCAACCGGTCAATGAGTGATTGTTCTCTCAAACGGCGCATTCATCGAACAATTGAAAATCATTCTTCATTTGGGAATGTTCTGTTTGACGCGACTGCAATCGCCAAGTATATTATGCAACACAGAACGTAATGTAGATATAATCCATTAATTTTAAGTCGTTCTGGTTGTGTCTTTCTTGTCATCGGCTCAGGTTGGAACTTTCGGACATCTTGATCCGTTTTTAATTCCCGGTCTGTGTTTAGAAATATTTCATACATAAACATTCGCACATGCAAAATTGACAAAACATTCTCATTGACGAGGTGAATCTGGCAACAATTTGGGTTTCTGTATTAAGTCTATCATCAGTCGCATTCTCGTGTAAGTCATCACCTACTGCAAGCTCTAGATCGCCGTTTGAATCAGGGATAAAAGTCCTGTTTCTGGCTTGCTTTTTATTGCACACTCGTTGAGTGTTGATCTTTCTAACTGTTGGAACGCTTCGACGATCACAGCAGTCGTACAGCCGTACTCTAAAAAGATGTGCCTATTATAACTTTCTTTCTGCCTGAAATGGTTGGACTTGATTTTCAAAAGCAGATACAGTGCTGTTTTACTACAACCACTTAACACACATCGAGACGTGACAATGTTTAAACGTTATTACCACTCATGTGTTGTCTTCTATTTTGAGTAATATCCTTGGAATCCTCCTTACCAGCTTAAGCAACGCAGACGATCGTTAGCCTCGTTTTAACTCACACGTACGGTTAATAGGATATCTTCATGACTGAGATTTGAGCATAGGCATATGATGTTGGTTTGCTTTGGTCACCTCTGCTAGTAGCCAACTGGAACATACGTGCATATCTTGCGTGGTTAAGTATGTTAGCCAATAGTGTTTCTGATGTGCTAATTAAATAGATCAGTGCTTCCGCTTCTGAGTTGACACCGGAAAAATGCATGCACAGGTTGAGACAACCTACTCGATTTTGCAGAAAGCATTTTGATGGATGATTGGATCGTCAGTCACTAAAGTAACAATGGCCCGACTAGCCCGTGAAATCATGCCTTTCCGTTCGCCTAACAAAGTTTACTTGACGCCGGGGTAAACAGGGTATCTAAGCAAATCGGTTTGAGTATTTAGTGTTGCGGCGCGCTCATCTTGGCATCAAACTAACCGAAATGATTACCAACACCCACGATCTAGCCAATAAACGAGTGCTGAATGACTGATCGTCTAAACACCCACCAACTAATTACATTGTAGTGTAGTTTCTTGCAACCGTTTCAAAAACTGGATATACTGTGTTTCCTTTAACAATCGCATGAAGACAATGAATGCAAATCGAATCACGTCAACAGTTTGCTAACTCTCACCAGTCGCAGACAATCAACATGCGAAAAAGTATAGACAGAGAAGCAATAACCACCCATACCTTCACATCAAGCATCATGCCACCAAACTCACAACAACCGAAATGGCTGCCTGAACCAGTTTCAAGCGCACAATACTGGTTGGTCAATTCCGAGAAACGTAACTTCTCTGGAGGCCAGTAATTCCGGACCTTGATATCTAAACTCACCTAAATGGTGCATATCCTTGCCAATACTGGAACTAGAACCCCGGCCACATTGTTCATGAGGCAACCGTGTTCACCACTGCACCGCTGACCTCATGTTAGGTACGACCGAATTATCATATGTGAACACTCAACCACTTTCGCTTGTGAGTAATGATCAGGTTGCCCGATCGCCTCGAGAGGAGACACAGTTACTGTC
>LUCH01003225.1:3633-41093 GCA_013368495.1 Paragonimus heterotremus | reverse complement strand
TTGAAATCACAGAAATCATTGACTTTTTGAGCAATATTTGATTACTGGTGAGTAGTAGGGGATTTGGATTTTCATGTAGTTTCAACATCACTCAAGTGATTGCAGCCGTCACAATTCCATACATATTCCAGTAGGCCCCTTTTGCTCTAGTGAGAGCGAAACTCGAGTCTAGTGCTTCTTTTCAAAAAGGTCCACTGGAAAGTCCATGTGAAGGAAGCAGTTGCGATCAACTTCGGGTAACGTTCAATCGGTAGGAGTTAAATAGGTCAAGTTGGTGACCCGTTTTCATGAGGTGTCTAACAATCTACGATAAGGGATTTCGGGCGACGGGTTCACTGGTTTAAGACTGTTTTATCGTCGGTTGTTTTGTCCACTTCATGACATGTGCTAATCGCGGAGATAGCTGTCGATCTGTTCTGTCTAGGTAAACTTTACTACAGCTGCGAGTTATCTGGTGGACAATGTGAGAAAAAGATCATTCTGACAAACCGTGCTGGTTGTCGGATAACCGTCGCAACTGAATTCGGCTCGAACTCATACGCGTCGGGCTGACCCGTTGCATTTGTTTCCACTCACCATTGGGCAAGTTCTCTACAGCTGCGATCGTAATTTGTCAATATAACAAAAAATGTCAGACTATCTGCCCAATTAATGAATAGGAAGAAGAATATTGTGACCAAATGATTCCTACGAATGACGAGAAAACGCAATCGCTGTATTTTATAAGCACCTTTTCCTGTGAGGCCGTATATGTTTTAGCGGTTTGTGAAACCGTACACATTCACTCACACAGTCTTGTTCTTTAGGAGTGACATTATGTTTTATGGTAAAAGCAAATTTATCTTTAACACCTGTTAGTATCCGGTAGGCTGAGTAAAGCTGCAAAAATATGTTGAAAACGAGCCACAACGAAGTGTCCTTACGTTGACAGGCTCTACTCTTTCTACATTTGTCAAGGAAAACGTAGAGGAACTAAGACAGTAGGATTAACGGGGAGATTTCACTTAGGCACACTTTTGACCGGCCGTTTTCTCCACTAAGTGGATGGGGCGGACACATGAATAGGGAAAGCCTAGATTAACTCAACCACCTTATCTTTTCTAATTGTTACTACAAACCACTACTTTCTTATTTTCTGAGGAATCTAACAATTGCACGAGACTTCGTCATGTTGGAATGTGCGAGTTCTCTGGAAGGTGCGCTTCATTTTTCACGTGTGTTCACCGGTACATCAAACACCTCGGACGTTGAAAAGCGCAAAGCTTCCTCAGGGATGGTTCGACACATGGAATTACGATACACGTTCAATGATGCTTTGTGTAGAGCATGCATCTTTAAAGTTCCATTTAACATCATCCTCACTAACCACTTCTTAACAGACTAACTTGAATTAACTATCAGGATTTTGCTATCACAAGGACTAAAATGTAAACAAGTCTCGCAGTTGGCTGTAACTGATGCACCCAAATAGACTGTCCGTTCAATTGATTACGGAAAAAACAACCCACTCAAATTTTGCTTTATGTAATGATCCGTCGCATCATGTATCATTGCCGCAACAGTCAATCTAACTCCCATCGTTAAGTTTAACTGCCGATCTTGTTGACCAATTTGTTATTTGCTTTAAAATAAAAAAGAATACTTTGTCCTGTATACATGCACAGCCACACTGGCTTGTAGAAGATCCTTTTGTTTCTTGATGATGCTGTTCAGGAAGTTTAACTCATTCACTGATTTGAACTTGAATGAGCTGTCTCGATTGAACGATCATCGGACGAAGTTAACAATTACTGCGTCAACTCTCACGGTAACATCAGCAGCTGTTCAACCCTCGACGGTTTGTGCGATTAATGGTTTAGATGAACTATTTTGGTTGTGCATGCTACGACGTTAATAACACGATGGTCAACACCGTTATTGTCTGAGACTAGAGTACACATCCTGGTTGGACGATCTTCAGCGGCAGCGAAACACAAGTGCACTATTTCTCTTCGAACGAGATTGGTTTAAAAGTCTATGGAAACGCAGAGACATTATTCAGTTCTGAAAAAAATTAATCACAAAATCTGGGAGTTATCGGGATACTAACCCCCCCCCTCCAGAAAAGTCTCCCGTCGCCAATTCGAAAATAAACAAGAATGCAGCATACATAAATTAAGCACTGTTAATAATTGATCACATACTATAAATTAACCCACACTGTTAAGCTAAGTTCTATCAAAAGAAGTGATAGCCCCAAATTTTGCTTTTACTGTGGCTCATCATTACTGCAAATTGATAATATGGCAGCCTGAGCACTAGTCACAAATTGTTGTGACTAAGCGGCTGCATATCACAATTTAGTCACGTCTAATGTGGTGGCATTTTGCTGTGGTCTATACGCTGACTTCATTAGGAGGTGTGCCGAAGTCTAACCTTTGGTCCCAGCAAAGATGTGCATCAGTTACTGGTTGTAACGAGAGCAAAACTCATTTGTAATGTTTCTTTTACGAACGTCCTATCCGAATGGTTTAAAAAGAACGTGAAGCCTGCCAGCGGTCATTTGTTCGCTCATCTTATAAGCCTGGCTGTCTTGTGTGCATGCCAGTTTGTGATCTTACAATAAGCTGTATGTCAAAACCGTTTTATACATTAACGGGTGCAATTGAAATGACCTTGACTGAAAATCACAAGGTGAATTCCAATTCAGTGAGACTATCACAAACGCCTATGTAGATCCAATATCAGCCGGCATCTTAACGCATGGATTCGATTCTATTTTAGCTTCCATCGACTGTCAAACGGATATCTACTGCTATAACTCTAATAAACAGAAAACAATTAAAAATACCAACCGCATTACAAAGAATACTAGATACTCGTTAAAGCATATTAACCATATCACATCAAACAGAAAAAATCACCGCTGGAGATTATACTTATGGTTTTCGCAATAGTACCAAACCAGACACATGTAACACAACAACGACAGCAAAAATACGTGTTTTCAACGCTCATGTTGGGTAAACCCCTCTGAAAAGTATCCTAGATGAGCCAAATGAACTAACCTCGTTACCCGAGAAAACAATTGTTACACCGAACAGTTTGAAACCATTGTTCCTTAAGGTACATTGCGTAAATTACAGGACCGTTGATCTCTTTCTCGTGCTATTGTGAGTGCTACGTCAAGCGTGCGCCTAAGAATACAAACAGTTTGGACAATTTTCTAGCTGTATCATTTCAGTACTGCTGTCTTACGTGGTGGTATCATAAAACACATTTTCGGGTCGCGTTACGCTTGGAAATTGCACTTGAACCACTTTATATAAAAGATATCAAAACGAAAAGTGGGTATAGCTCCTTCAAGAACAGCCTGATAGAATCCTGGCAATAAAACTGTTGCCGTCGTGAATGTAAGCGAAATAAACTTCAAGAAACAAGCAGTCGTGTTCGAACTTGTGGCAAGGTGCAATTTCTGACAAGTCTGTATTGATAGAACGGTGACCATAGTTATATTTATCATGAATGACAATGTTAACTGTTAGAAACTGGGAGAACCAGCTGTATCAAGCATAACTTAGCGTTACTTTGGATATGATGTGGTACAGTATGCTTTATAACTATGAATGTCTGTGTGATAATCCTCAGGTATTTTTCAAGCAGTTCACTACATTTGTTTCTTTAGCGTTGTTACATACATTTGCTTTCGTTAGACACGTACGTCAAAGGAGAACAACTCTCCTGTTGTGACGTAACAAACAGTTTCATTTCAAAATGAGTCCAGTCCTTCCACAGAAAAACTACGATATTCTTAACGAAAAAAACACGAACCATTTAATGACATCAGGAAAAATCTCTAGAAAGTGTAACCTTTTTCTCTCGAGAAGATCCTTCTGATATGAGCATAGCTCTTACAATAAAATTGGCTCAGTTACAGAGCGCGTCCTGCTGCTTGAATTGAGAAAATCCATTTGCTGGGCCGTAAGTGGAAGCGACTGAACTGTGCAAAATGTTGTCAGTCCTGTCGTAAAAGCATCTTCGGATCTGATGTGTAACATTGAGATCGACCGTTACTTGCCATGATTGCCTGCTACGCTTGTGAACAGGAAGACGCTGAGAGACAGCGTTCTTCTGAAGTAGAAGGTTTCAGCAAGTCCTGTCAAGAAAACAGCATGACCAAACATAAGGTAAAGGTCCAGTAGACCATGCACGCAACTTATGCAAACGAAAACCAGAATAACGTTAAAAACACGGTAGCAAGCTCTGTGACACAAATCAAATTCAATCTATGCGCGTTTGCTAGTTTGATTGCACCTTAAAAGTGTTATACATTCTTACGGTTAAGGGATAATATAGAATAAAAATGAATACAAATTATTTCAGTATTAGGAGAGCAGTACCACACAAAATTTGATCTATTCTCAAATTCTTAGTTGGCATTACCTCAACCAGTATGGTTACTGGTGTTTTTCTCTCAGCAATTTGGCGAAAATCTTAACATCAAGAAGGCTTCTGCATAAGTAAGTGAATGAGCTATCGGTTAGAAGCAGAAATACAGTGAAGAAAACATTAAGGAACTTGTCAAAGTAGTTTCCTGAAGGGGTGGGATTTTGTTAACGACTCAGGTGAGTGTATCGTTGGAGACACGAAGTTAATGGGAGGATATGACTGACTTTGTTTGTCAATCTTCTCACCTGAAATTATCAGTTTGAGCATAGCAGTTACAAAATAAGCTCAGTGCTATTTTCCTCGAATATAATAGCAACCGAACATTTTTTGTGTACTCGCCAATATGTTCAAAATACAACGAACAGGTTTAACCACATTCTTCAAAATGTAACTCTCTCAGTAACAGCACTTCTCATAGCCTATACGTGACCTCGGGCGGGACGATTTCTGTAATTAATTAATTCTAGTCAAGAGTTTCAATACCTGATTACACACTGACTGATTCTTCTGTAGGTATCAGTAACCTTGTAAAGTCTACACGATGAGTTACCATATTATCCCAATTCATCTTATGCCAGCTTAATGTTTACCCATTCCCGAATCGTTTTCTAACTGTTTAGTTCAGTCCGACAGTGAACAGTATTATTTTTTTTTATCTCAATGCATGACTGTTTATCACTATGTCACGTTTATCCAAACCTTTGCAAACAAGGGTTATTAAACATAACACCAATATATATATATGTACATATATATATATATGGGTTATATTACTATGGATACCACGCATCGCACAAATGAAAGTTCAACATGTTTAATGAGTTCATATCTATGCTAACAAACCTCTAAAAATAATGACATTCTACAGGTAGTTATGTTTACTCCTCGTGGGAAAAAATCAACTACAAAGGAGAAATAAATTTCTATTCCGACGAATGTCTTTCGTGCTGGAATTGATCATCTTGCCAGAAAGGACATGAGCGTGTACACTTCTTCAGATTAACACAAGCTCTACATTAAACTAGGCTTTAATAATGAGTATACTCATTATTATGCTAAACCAATTCTGTCCGCGATTAGGTACACGGCCATCTTGTCCAAAATGACGGCTCATGCCTAACTGATTTGTCTGGAATCGAGGTTTCCCAAATTGATTGATTTATCTATCTAGTTAAGCAGCTTCTATTAAAGCGTATCCGTTAGAGACCGAAAAAAGCAGTGTGATTAGAAAATCGATCAAAACAAGCCTAGTGATTGTTAGGATAAGTCAACAGTTGAGAAATAATTATCGTCTGTTGGCCTACAGAAAAAAAACGATCGTCTGTTGTGTACATGTAATGCCAAAGTTTCCACAACTCCTGATAAGGTTTCACACTTTTGATTTTCCGTTTTAATTCACAATGAAATCCCCACCAGGTGAAATGCGTACTTCGCTTATTCTCCACTGATCAGTGTTGATTCTGTCCCCAGCAGTGGTCTCTTCCTATGGTACTGGACCTCGCAGACCAGAGTACTTCATGCTGATGTAAATTGCTAGAAGCGTTTGATGAAGTTGATTGGTACATTGATTTTTCAGTAAATTGGCGTACTTTGTGTTACATACTGGTCTCTGGTATAGATATCTCTTGTTATACACAGTTCGAAACCGGAACATTCTTGACACGTGAAAGAAGAATTCTGTCTGTGTAGTTCTGTTTGAAAGACATGTTTAACTTTAAGGTATGTTCTTGCCCTATAAAATGACCAAGTGCTCAAGTGACCTCACTGTCTGTCTGAAGAAAGTGGACATTGGTGAAGCTTATTAACTTTTTGACAGCGATACAGTAACAGCTTTATCATAGTCAGTCCAGCATCTAGAAGATCAAAAACAAAGAGTGGTATTTACATCCCAACGTATTGATCAGTCTTCCTTAGTCCGTATTAACATGACATCAGTAACTGTACACAAAAAGTGATCTGACTTATTTGCATAGTGAATTCATAGTAAGCAGATGACGCCGGTTTGAAATGGATAGTCCGTGAATATTAGTTTCGTTTTACTGTCTACGTCAGCTTGTTTCACAGTTACAATTTTGTAAGCGTTGAGGATCAGTCTGGGAAAAAAATCATACAGTTGTTCTCTCGACCATTGTCTGAGTTACAACCAGCATTACAGAAACGCGTTCTAGGAAACGGCTTTGAGAAACGGATTGAGATTTTGTTTGCTATTAATTGCAACTAATCACATTTTGAACACATGTTTCATATTTCTAGCAGGGCTTGTTTCGATAAGAATTTATCAACTCAATATCAACATTATTAGAATTTATCAAAACAAAACATCATTCGTTTGGAACGAGACAGTGCATTATACATCTATTCTGAAGTATGCCAAACTAATGTCTGAGGTTTAGTTTCTAAAATGGTCGGATGCAAACATTTATCTGAAGATGAACGCCAGTTACAATTTGTGTGGTATTCCACTTGCAGAGGTCTTTGAGACTTAAGTTGAAGCTTGATCAGATTTCCGAACTTTTTTCTTCGCATTGGGCTGTGGAATGAAGCATCAGTCACTCTCAGAATAGCATGTTCATCAACCAATAGTAAATTACGGGTAGAAAGATATCGTCCTAAAATGAACTTGTGTGTTGTATGAGGCATAACCACTTATAAGTAAATTACGGGCTGCCATAACTATTCATGCTACCCAAGTGGATCGACCTGAAAACTGCAGTTACACCTTTTAACCAGACAGTTAATCAAACGGACCTGTTGAACGTCAATCTTTGAACTATTCTTGGATGATGGGAAACGTTATTCTCTTTGAAACTGACAACTTCCATAAGAAAGAGTGGTCCAGAAACTACTTCACTGGCAGTTGCGTTTGGTTTACTGGATAGACATTCAGGACCGAATCATTGTTTTGGGATCAAAACCGTATTTGCGTATTCCATGTGCCACAGCTTTTTTACTTGGCTACACGCCATGTCACTGGTTAAACATCTAAAGCAGAAAGGAGTACGAGTTGTTCTAACTTGTGTAGCAGAAGAATGCGATAGAAGGAAGCAGAAACAAAGGACGCAGATAGAAATAGAGGTGCGTGGTAGCTAACCAGAGCTGAGCTGTTCTGAGTCGGTTGGTTTACAGTTGGTAGATACCTGGTGTTTAACAGCCGGTGAAACGTAAATGGTAACTTTCGCCAAGTATAAAATCAGTGCTGATATTCCTGTATAAAATGAACTTGATCGTTAGTCGATTACAAATTTCGCCTTCATATGACACTCTGAGGCAGGCTGTTTGGACGATAGACACTCTACTCGAGTTTCACTCCCGTTAAACTTCGTCAGTTGTATATAATCCCGGGACAGCCGGGGTTTTAACCTCGGTCATTCTTGCGTGATGCAACTGTGTTGACCAGTGTACAAGTGATTTCGCATTAAGGGTGACCAAATTTTCCTATGCAAACGCTCAGTCAAGTTTACTTTTAAGTAAAGTTTTGACCGTTGTCTTTAAAGCGCCAAAGGTATATGTATATATCTGAAAATGTATGTATATTTTAACGTTGGAACTGAACTAGCTATTTTTGCCCCGAATGTTAATTGCTAACACTTTACAGCTTTGTTGAACTCAAATCCTGTGCATACGAATTAGGGTATATCAGATGGTTATATTCTGATGATGATGATTTGATTGATTGGGATTATAATTCTATCCCTTTGGATAAACGAACTTTGGTTCTGTTCAACTAGTTGCAGATTGTAGTTGACAGACAATTGTGAAAAATGTGGACATCGTTGGTTGGAGTTGAACCGACGAATAATGCATTAGGTGAGCTATTGTTAACCTACTGTTAACTCTAGTTAGAATAAATGGAAAGCATTTCCGTATTACCTCAAAATGCAATTGACAGTGGGCTGACAAGGTTTCAGAGTAGGTGCTCGAACTCGGTCCCTCGACTGCGTAATGAAAGCGATGCCTTTTGTAATGCCACTTTCAGTTGTCGTCATGCACATATTCTCCGGACCGAATTATTGTACTCCATGTCCTGCTACTTACTGATCCTCCCAGATAGTGATTACACTGAATACCAGCCAACACTGCTCATAATGGTTACACATAACGTATCCTGAAGTGACATTGAGAGCCCCTCCTGAAACTCTTTCTTGTTAATCTTGTAATGCTTTATTCAGTTTTTCAAATCACTGCCTTGGTAGCCATCAGTTATCAACGGTTGTCTTCGGTGCACAAGATTAGAAGCGGTACGTTAAACTAGCTGCTGGGTATAGATTTGCAGAACCAGTTTGGCCTCAGTAGACCGTCAATATTTCGTTTTGTTCTGACCAATTCAAGAAGCATACAGCTGTCATTGTAGATTGCTTGTAGCCGTTGAATGTTAGGATTCACATAGTTAGGCTGGAAGCTTAGAAATGACACATTTAGACAACCAACTGTTGTAAACCCTTCTAAACGGTACGCTGGTTCGTCCTAACTATCGTTATTCGCTTGGCAGAATTCGGATTTTCGTTCCGGTAAATATTGACGCGAAAGTCTCGGTCCTGAATAGTACCGCGACTATACCGTATTCGCTCCCAAGGCAAGCGAAAAGACACGTTCAAAATAAGAGGCTCTGTTCCGCTCCAAAACGGGATGAGGCTATGGCGACAAGTACAAGGTATTTATAGCGCGTACTGACCACACATCATAAGAAGGAGTTAGGATCGTACATGTGCATAGCGGTATAACAAGTCTAAACCGATTTGAACAGTTCCGCTAATTAAGACTGAGTCAAGTGGTTTTTTCTTCTTTCTCACGACGGAGGCGCCTTGGGAAGGTCACAGGTTGGGCGCCCTAACACCAACCAACCTTCCACATTATCATAATGGAATATGTTAAGTTATCCATTAAAATAATCAATAGTTAGAAGCATGATAACGCATATTAAACCAACTCTATTGCTTAGTTTTATTACGTCAGTTAACTGTAAGCTCACGGGTGACCCTTGTCCAGTCCAAACTGATATTCAACCTGGAAAATTTCAAGGTTTTTACTGGAGTGGTTTTCATTAGAACAGGCCTTATGATCAGTCTGATTCGAAGGAGGACATAGACGTGTGATAGTTACATAGCCCATGACGATGACCGTTAACAGGGCAGTAGATTTCTTGGTCAAATGCGGAAGAAAATAATGGTTTGGCTGTGTCGGAAAAAGTGACAGAAAAGAAAAATTGTCCATCCAGCTGGTATTCAAATGGAATTATCGATCTTTCAAAAGTTATCTTGAGAAGTTCAACGTCATGCGCACACTGACGTAGTTTATCTGCATGGAAGTTAAATGAGTCAACTCGCTAACTTACCGGTTGCTTGAAGTAAATAAGTTGTAAGTCATTAATGGCGTTTGTGTGACAGAATGGAACTTGTGTCTCGCTTGTCATTTTATAATATGTTCTTGTGAACCGTTACAAACTAGATGCCAAATTTGATATCCTAAGTGAACTGAAGTATTACACAAGCGAGTATTGTGCAAACCCTCCACGTTTATACGAGGATGCGCCTTGCTTTTAGAACTGTCATGTCCCATCACATCCGGAAGATAAAACAGGCGAACACGTTCGTGCTTTTCCGCCCCTAATACTTAAGAAGACAACCGACGCGATTGAAACTTTCAGTTAGTTTGTAGGTGGAATTATTTATCAGCGCAAATATCCAACACTGCTGAGATGTATAGCAGGACGCCTGAGCGGTGTGAACAATAGACCACCTGAGTCCAACCAGTATTTGTATAGTTCTTCCTAAAAGACTTCAAATAAGAGACTTCAGAAAGTTACACTGGGTTATTTTAGCAATACTATTTCATATATGAAGTCATAAAATCAAGAACTGATAATTGCTTACCCGGTCTTTGGCGCTAAACTTTCACACATAACCAAACTCATGGTGAAAAAAAATATGTCCTGTAAAACTTGATAGGGTTCATACGAATTTTGTTGTTTAATCAGATTACCTATATGATATTTCTATCAGCCATTCCGTCTACATGTGTTACGCTTATTTCAGCAGGTTGGTGTTATACTTGTAAACTTATATTTGTTAACAGCCGATATATTTCAGCAGCTCAAATATTATTGCATATTGTATGTGTGTCAGTTATATTGAGAACACGTTTCTTTGCTTTCTCCTTCGGGCCTATATCGATCACTGAACGTGCGGACGTAACAACTTGGAATGTCTTTCAAGCAATTTGCTGTGACATAAGTGCGCTAAGGTCCTTTGCTTTGATCATGGTGAAATATTACTCCAGATCAGCATGTTGTGAATTTACCTCTAGAAAACAGCGACCGACTTTAGTATGCTGTGTCAGAAAACTTCAAAAAGACAGGAGAATGGGATAGTTCGATTTTTTAGTTTCGCACACACACCTTTGTTCTGCGTTAGATCTCACTCCGGATTAGAATTGAACAGGTCAGAGCAACGAGAGGGGGACTGGCCGTCAAGAAAGACAAGGTTTAGTTTATCAGAAGCAAATTTTTGAATTATTGAGGTTTCTTTAATAAACAGACAATCTCACTCAACGGTAACGGACATGAGCTCTGGACACGAGTGCTGCACTGAGACATCTGTGCTCGATTGGTACAGCGAACAACCTGGTTCGAGACCTGAAATTCGTCATTATTTCTGCCAGATCTAGAAAACTACCTGCTCTAGACATCGTCCTAGAAAATTTATTTGTGTCGGACCAAAGTCCAATTAAGATGAGAAAGCTTGAACTTTCCTGTTGATTTTTGCCCCTTGACGTCACCGATCATCCCAGCGATGAATACACGAAGTTGTTATGTTTACTTCCAAGCTCTGGGACCAAATCACATAATCATCAAGCGCTGGCTTGATTTGCTGATGGTAGAGATGACGGAGTTTACCATACCACAGTTTACCCGACAGATCCAGAGGCCAGCTTCACTCTGGATCATTGCCAGATTTCCCTCAAAAGGCGGCAAAATTTGAGACATTGAACTCAGTACCACTTAGTGAAGACCTGCGGACGTGACGACATAAAATCAAGCTATCCGATGGATTTCGGAAGGTTCAGCCATCTGACCGGATAACACGAAGTTGAAATTCCGAGTAGAAACAGTTGTGCCGTCATTCAGGTTGCAAGGCTGGAAAAGGATCCGTTTGGTTACTTTAGCTTTTACGCTTCGTTTTTCTCAGACTGATGCCGAACAGAATTTCTCGGCTAGACTTCAGATTGACAACAGTACCAAGGTTCCAATGGACGTTTGCAAATTTGTGTTACATTCTCGAGGCTGAAGACCACTGGCGAAATGGTGAGCAGCCATCTGAACCCAGTTTGATCACATCAGCACCAGACACACCGGGGATAAATGTCTGGACGTTCCTTCTGTGCTGATAAAACTCAAATGGATCGAACCACCTGTTTTTCATTACGCTGGTTGTCTGTGGGAAAAATAATTTCAGGACTACCTAGTTATCAATCAGTATCATTGACAAAATGGACCAAACGAAACGTTGTTTGTTAAACAGGTGGTCAAGCTGTCTAATTAAAAACCCACTGTTTCCACTCGTATGCACTAATCGTGTTCAACCAGGCTTCTTCCGAAATGATATTGTTAGTCTGGTTGACTCACTGTCGTCTATTTCTTGATGCGCCATTTGAATGCAACAGGATAGCTAGTATTCAAGTTATTTATCACAAAAACGACTACATTACATCTAAATGATGCGGAACATGCGTGCAGAGGTTTGGTTCACTATAAGATTGATTATTGACTCTCAGGGCAATATTTGTGCAATACCTGTTTGAAACTGTATTCCTGCAGAATTGATAATTAGCCAGAGCAGGTAATGAAAGCCGAAAGTGTTGCAAAAAATATCTCTTTGAAACAATTTTAAGCAGTCAACCAGACGGATTTCTAACAATGCGCTTTTATGATGAAAGACGTCTAAAAATGGACTTATTATTTGTGGTTATCTAATAATTGTGTACATGTCTAAAAAAAAGCGTTCAAGCTACTGAAACTTGATACGAAATTTTGTCAAAATGTCGTCCATATGTTAAATGATCCGGATACTACTACGTATACAACCATGTTATCAAACCAAAAATTTGATAACAGATTCCCAAATCTTATTGGCAATTAAAACTAGGGAAATCGAATTGATCGTTAGCCGAATTGGTGACAAATGAGAGTAAGTAGAGAATCACTATTTTCTGAATGATTATGATTTAACACATCCATCAGATCCTCAAGGTAGTAGACTATCTGAAAATTAAACCTCAAACTTACAATGGTGTATGTCAAGTCAAAACATATAAAATGTTACAAGCTTCTTTTAGACAAACAATAAGTCGACTCAGCAAATCTTAAATTTACACCCAAGTTTTGAAAAATATGTTTAAGTTCTACTCTTGGAACAAAGTAATCTTTCACTATCAAGCTCACTCCTGTATATCTTGATCAAAAACATTGGCTAAGGGATCATCATCACGTGATATATCTACTACAAATTCAATGAATGTGAAATTCATTGGGGCAAAATTTCCGTTAACTTAACGATAATCTTAAGTATAACCGTATTTGTTTTTTACAAAACATTCTAGCTAGACTTATCGACAGAAAAATACAATGCCAGCTGAGGTTTTTTTTACAAAAATTGCAGATGAGCACATAAACGTACCCTATGAGATGAAGACAAAACTGTATATCGTTTTTTGCACTGAAGTTAAAAAAAATATGTTTTTTGAAGTTAAAACATCCATAATATGACGTCTTATATTTTACCCGAAGGTATCAATAAATGTCCCAGAAAATGAGGACTTTCAAGGGCAAAGTTGTTTCCCATATCGGTATAAGAAATTCCTATCTACCACTCGTTGCATACGCGCTTTTTTGCAAGAAATCAAAGCATTCACAGCTGCGTTAACTGTAGTGTTCTGTCAGTGTTCACTACGAATACATTGTCTTTGTCGCCAACCTAGTAAAGACTAGCTTTTTTATCAGCTAATGTGCATCTGGTTCGCAATAGTGAATAGAAAGTAGACTGTTTGTTTGCCTGATGAAGGGAAGTGACATTTTTCAGTGAAAAGCGATTTTACTCAACTATACTCTTACACTCTCATACACATACAGAACTGTATGGTAGCATTCACACAGTAGTAAGTCATCTTCGTACTTAGACGGGTTAGGTCCGTTAGATAAAAACTTGCGAAAAGTCATATGCTGTTATGTGTTATTGTTTACACCCTGAATCATCTACCACTAATGAAACGAATAATCAAACAAATGCTGAATCCATTTCAAAACGGCTCTTCACTGATCCAAATATGATAAAATGTCAAAACTTTGCTTCAACACAGAATGGACAGTCATTTGTAAGCAGGTTTTTAATTTTACCATGTTTTTACCATGTTTGCGTAGTCCTCGGTTTGCGAGTTCACAGTCGATTTTTAGGTGCAAAAGTTCGTTTGTGAATTGTTCGACTGATCAGCTAGATTGTCGAAGACGGGTACAAACTCGAATATGAAACATCCGGCCAACAACCATGAACTCGGACAAAGCAGAATAGAGTACTCTGATTTCGGTATATCAACTCTACCCTTTTTTCCGTCAAGTGACTGTCGCACATAAAACACAATAATTTAGACACATATCTGATGTAATGATAAATAATATGCTGACGACTTACCGCCTATTCAGTGATACCAGTTACAAGTTGAACGTCTTCTGCAATTAAACGCAGCTGTATCATGTCCACAGACATTCCAGTCGGCCTGTTTCGAGAAGAAGAACTAGACTCGAGTTTCGCTCTGATTAGAGTTGGGCAGTAGTGCATATCCCTGCCACTGCAGGGACTGCACATCACCCACGTATTCCTGGAAGGTAACCACAATGAAACTTACGTCTAGTGCGATTTTGCCGAAAACACTAGTTACAATCTGTGTGAATGAGATAGCTACGGTCTATTCTGGGTGGTGTTCAACTAGTAGAAAGCACCCACATTCTACAATGGAACGCTTGAGGAGTTAATCTGACTCAGTTGTTAGCAACTGGAGTTAACAAGAGAGTCACTGCGTCTTCCTTCGATACGATCGGGTGACCTAACCATTGCTCACAAACGAAAGTGGTCGAGCGTTCACAGTAACTGTGTCTCCATTTCGAGACGATCACACAACCTGATCATTACTCACAAGCGAAAGTGGTCGAGCGTTCACAGTAACTGTGTCTCCATTTCGATACGATCGGACAACCTGATTATTAATCACAAACGGAAGTGTTTGACCGTTCAGATTTGATAATACAGTCTTGCCTAATGTGAGGTCAATGGTGCAATGGTCAACATGGTTGCCTTATGAGGCTTGAGAAGGCATGTTTGTAGCCGGAGTGAATGCAAAAATTGTTATTGTTGTCTTTTTTAATATTTCATGTTCACCTTATTGGTTTGTAGAAGACGTTTTATTATCGTCAGTCTCTCATCACTATGTTTCTGTGTGATTTGTCCATTGTTTTCCAAAATGTAAAAAAGTTGTCCTGTAAAAGTATGAGCCTATCGTTTCCACTGTGGAAATGGAGAGAAAACGTTTCATTCACCTCAGAAAACGAAGAGCCGGCATAATTCCATACCCTGTTTTACAAAGCTGACATTTAAATTCACTTGGCCACTTACTAATTCTTACACTAATTTACCGGATAAAAAATTTTCAAACCACAGGTGGATGTGGATATTACAGAGTATGATGAAAAATAATCTGGTTACAATTGATCCTCGAATCCGGAATTGACTCAGTAGCTGGTTGTCTTATCTGCAATTTAAAATTTGTTATTAATCGTCTCGTGGAGGATACTTGGTAGGATAAACCTCATTATACAGTTGGAAAGTTGATAGCAACAGCTGGTCACTTAATGGCTAGAATCGCTATTTTCAAAAGCGGAATTATGTTATACTTGTGAAACATAAGACACTACTCGATGGTGAATTCAACAAAGCAACCCTCTGATATATCAGTACAATGAACGGCTAACGGACATATTAACTCAGAGCATGTTCAATCCAAGCACTCCACCACAAGTTTGTATGGATAGTGTTCAGCTTGCCCAATCATTTCGAATGGGGAATGAACAGAATCACTCCATTCTATCCAGTCGATAACCCCATGATCAGCACTTCTGAGTTAGGTTGAAATTACTGTCTTCATTGATTACGTGGACATGCCTATTGTGAGGTTGCTGGAGTTGTGGTTAACACACTCGTCTCACAAGCACGAGGGTCAGAGTGCAAACTCTCATCCGGACTAGCATACGCACTATGCTCAAATAAGGGCGAAACGCGAGTCTAGTGCTTCATTTCGAAGTGGGTTAGCCGAAAAGCTTATCAGAATGCGAAGGCTGCGATCAAGGGTGGATGGTGTTCAATTTTGAAGTAATCTAAATTCCCGAAACTTCACTACTGAGTGTAACACATGTGGCATAGTTTTATCAAGACGACCATCTGTTCGACTCAACATAGCGGGGTTGAATTGGAAAAATCCAGTTTGAAATTTCTGCTCCGTAAATGTGAATGCCAGTCCAACTTCTCAGGGATTATAGTTTACATCCACAAAATCCCCATCGTATTCGGTGGGCTGGAATGTGAAACATGAAATCTACTTCAATGGTTCATTGGTTCCACAAGCAAGTTCCCGGGTTAAAACAATTATTTCCATTAACTGAACTAGTAGACGATTACTGGTGTAGATAAAAGATATTTAGAAAAATCTTGAACGTCACCAGATTGTTTGCGGTCATAAATATCTCCCTTCGGAAAGAAACGTTCAACATGAGCTTCATTCTTACTAAGGTGTACCTATAATGTAAAATCGGTTGATTTCTGGTAACAGATTACTGACCGGGTCTAACAAAATCTAAACCCACGTGTAACAGTTTACCTAGTGGACCTAGAAAAAGCCCTCTCGACTTTGGGACCGTGACAGTAGTTGACCAAATTTCAACTTATGAGAGACTCGAATAATTGAAGTAAATAAACGGTGGTTTTCAAAATGGTACTTTGTGCTTTAATGTAGGTTCCATTCACACATACTCCATCTTGTGAACAGTAGGTTCGGTAATAGTTTCTGCAATCTTAATAGAAAACAAACTTTTCAGCTTCAATGATTCAGGATTTTTCAGGTTGGAACTATTCAACAGAAACCCTACAATTTTCATACAGTTACCCTTGTAAACTAATCCGAGCTTCTACTCTGTAAAATCGCGTAAAACATTTGGCAAAACTTATCAATACTGGTTTAGCAGATGTTTTGTACTGAAAGACAACTTCAACTACATAAACATCTTCAACCTACACAAGCGAGACTGAACTGAAGAAGTAGATTACAGTCCAAAAGTAACCCAAACAAATCATAAAGAATGGTCAATCAGAGTCATATTTCTACATTTCAAGTACCTTAATTCCCTCAGTAGTCCTCACACAGTGTCATAATTTGGTCTGAACACCTGGAGATAGTTACACACTGGACCAAACTGTGATTTGCCCCACAGTAAACAGAAAATCAATGAACATATAATGATGAGAGGGCCCGACTTAATCCGTAACAGTTAAATTATTTTGACTGCGTTGACTTCGGACCAATTAATGTTATCTAGTATCACATGGAAGTAGAACTTACCAACTATCTCTTAGGCACAAAAGCAATACTAATATTCGGACCACTAATTTTGAATAACTGATTGTGATATTCACGTCTCGAGTGAGGTGGAGCTATTGCGTTTGCACTGGTCGGAAAACGACAAAATACGTGTACACTGTGGATTAGTCCTGATTAAACAAAGCGAGGATTGCTAGGCAATTATGTTTTGGGGATAACGCACCAAATTACTCAGCCAATATCTACACCAGTTTGAAAACAAGAAAATCACTTAAGGTCTAATAGTTTCTAAATTTAGAGATGAATAAATTTTGTGGATTTCGGACGTTAGCCAGCTTTCAAACGTCATCAGGAAGTTATATTCCTTCACGACATGCAGTGCTTCAGCGATTGATTAACCGTCAGTGTACTTTATAGAACGCAATAAATCCCTGAGAGATATCCTGCACCGGTAGGATTTCTCAAGTGGTGGACGTTTAAATACACCGATGGCTGTGAAAATGGTGCAGCCTGAATTACTATTAGGCAGTTCGGAGATGTGATTTTTCACAGATTCTCAGAAACCTTTCCAAGATTCCTTCAAGAATCACAAGGGAAAGCAAAAAGGCATAATTTGCGTTGTTTCCTGCACCCATGTTGTGCACTGCATGAAAACCTGCGCATATGTAATTAAATCACATTGGAACAAACATAGACCAAGCGGAAGTCAGAAAATGTCTTCTTTTTCTATATGCATACACAGACACGCGTTTGTCGTCAACTCTACATTACCACACCAGGCTGACTTATCGTAGCAGCTGGAGAGTAAACATCTGCTGTTCGTTAAAACATGAGGATGGGCAGATGTTTGATTAGGTGACTCGTCCCCGGTCTGGTTATTGTTCATGCGTTAAGCATGAGCAAGTCATCGATCAAGAAACAGTACCAAGAAATGTGTCTTTCCGTTTTTCTAACAAGTATATACTCAGTAACGCAATGATTTAATGAACGAGATTATACTTGGTTTACTTGAAATGGTTCGACAGCTGCTGTTTCTCGGGTGATTCATGTTTGCCACTGACTGCCATGGGTGAACAAAACCTAGGAAATGTCAATCGTTCAAGTTCAGTTTGTTGTTTATTCACGGAAGACGTTTTATTTTTCTTGAGCTAGTAGGTCTTGGTTCATCTCAATTTATAAGTTCCGGTAAACGCAGGACCCTCACCGGGTATAACGTGTGTGTCAAATGATAGTCTATTATTTACTTACAGCTGTTGGGTTCAACTTCCAGGTGTGCATGATGCGTACAAGATCTAGGAACTGTCATCCGTTTTCCTGATAGACAGTGAGAACAGGAGCCTTGTAGGCAGAGCATCAGAAAATTAACGAACATTGGTACACCACAATACGAAACGTTTTATGGTTTAGAGAACAGTGGTCAAGATAGCTTGAGTGATGGTGGTTCCTGGTCAATTTTTGACGACTAAAAAATACGGGTGAAAGAAATGTAAATGTAAAAATTACAAACGACATTAGATTGTTGGTAGGAGTCAAAGAAGCATTACATGCCGATCCAGCGAGTAGATTAAGAGAATTACCAAGTTCGTAAGTTACACAACCCAAAATATCATACTTGTTTGGAAGTCACGCAGATAGTCTTTAGAACATGAATCACCAACACAGTTCACTTCGTACGACATCGATTAACTGCATTTCACTCTGCGTTTAAATAAATCGATCTGGGTTGCCATACAATTTATTCAAAACCTGTCAACTACACTACCAACTCAATCTCACCCTACTTAAGCAAACTGTGGTCGATTTTACAATTTCGTGTAGCAGGAGAAATCTCTCGCCTGTCAGAGGAGAAATTTCCATGCTTTCTTTCACTGTGAATAGGCAACACGAATATTCACACAATACATGCGTCAATCAAGGTCACATGTGTAGTGGAGTGTCCAAAAGTAAATATTATAAACATCTACTGCATAAGCTATCTTGTTACAGCATCCTCGGAAGATAAAAGCTATAAGTAAATTCAAGCAAATTCTGTCGAACGTTTTAGGAGGGGCTAAGTAATCTCGTTGTATACTTTCACTTCTAATACATGGAAGAATATCGGAAAACTCCCACAAGATCAAAAGGAACGATAAAACAAAAGTTTTTTGATATATTTTCCTCAAGTCAATACAATCACATGGGTTTCAACAAGACAAAGCGCAAAAACCAAACAGTGTCAGTTAATGAATGACGACTAAGTACACAATAATTGGTTAGGCCGTGTGAGGTGACGTCCAGCCAACGTCCGGTCTGGGCCTAAGCAATTATTATGTACGTAGTCGTCATTCATTAACAGACACTGCTGGGTTTTTGCGCTTTGTCTTGATGAAACCCATGTAGTTGTATTGAATTGCGAAAAAAATTATCGAGAACATTTGTTCCTCACATGGAGGGATGTACAACGGTAATAGTCCCCTGTGTAATGTCTTCCCTAAAAGGAATGAGCTGTGCAATTGGATACCTGTCGGACAGATGGCTCAAAATCCAGTGTTTTCAAGTATACAAACAAGAGAATAAAAAAGAATAAGCGATTGATAGTCATATCCTTCCGTATTTCCAACCATCTGAACAGGTATGATAACCCTGTTCTCTGCATCAAGGTTTGATATTTCCCGGAATTTATTGTGGATAAAGGGATACATTAAAATTGATCCGGTATTATTTCAATAAGCTCACTGCTCTTCTGTAAATATCTACTAACATTTCTGATAAGCCACCATAGTATATATTCAATGCTAATTCCCTAAAACGTAGTCGTCTTAGCCGTGTAGAACGAAGTCCCCTCGTATCTAACAAGCAACATACGGGCGTGCTATTTTGAGCTTCTTGCAACGTACATCATTGAAGAGCTGTTGGACAGACTTTCCCACTTTGCTCATGTGCCTCCTGGATTCACTCCTCGAGGTTTATATTTGGATCGAGATGCAAAATTGTAACTACAATCTTTGAGGCTGAAACCAATTGTTGCAAATCATGAGAACCATAGATATTTAGGCTTGGACATCATGAGAGATTAATCCGCGTCTGGAATTTGCTAGATCATAATGTGTGGATACCGACCGAATTTTGCATTGCTCTCAGTTCAAGTGTCTATATAACGGTATGATAAGAAACGTAGGAAATAAGAATACAGACATACTCAAGTACATTACAGGCAGTACCAGAAAAGCAATTTCAGATAGTAATTCGGCAAGACAGAATACACAAAACTTCACCAATTTCCCCAAAAATGGTCATATACTGAATGTTATTATATTATCGAACTTTTCACAGATGTAGCTGTTCACAACTTGTAACACAGTTACTTTTTGCAAAGTATGCGTAGGTCGTGCTAAAATAATCTCAAAAGTTTTTGGAATAAAAATGTCTTGCCACACGATCATCAATAATTGTTACAGCTTAATACAAACTTAACCGATGACCACGTCTAAAACCATTTTTGTTTAAACTATATCATAAAAATCCTGGCTGTAACTGTCAATTAGGTATTATTGTTGAGAAGGTCTCCTTCAACGTTGTTTTGAATCGAGTAGTCCTCTTGAAATCATCGTCTCAGCTTCGAGCTAAATGGGGAGTCCTTTCTCGAATATCTGACATTATATGCTAATTTAGATCATTCGAATTTGCGCCGGTGAACCTGAATAATTTAGAAGTTGTTTATTCCAGTTTGTTATACTGTGAGATGCTGTCGGTCGTCAGACATAAAATGCACATTTTGTTTAGTGGTCCAGAGTATCCTAAACTTAACCGTTCTGGATCGTGTTACGAGGGTAGAAAATGAAAGAACTGTGACTTAGATGAGAACCAGTTGTAAAAACTCTGGGCTTCGGCTAGATTCGGACCAGAGACAGGAACAGTGGGACGAGTGGGTAACAGATTCTAAGTATGAAATCTCCGAGCTTCTGACGTGGCTTTGTAGCCCAGCTGATACAGCATTTGACGCGTTTGGGCATACTGTTTCTGTTGCTGGTTTTAATCCTACCGAAGCCCTGATTTTGCAGAATTGCTTCTCCCCTAAATCATCAGATCTACCATACTATCTATGAAAAACTGCTGATGTATTGTAAAATGTTCCTTGGTGAGGAATCTACAGTCTGTTGTTCACACATTTTCGCAAAAACGTTTTCATATGCATATACTACAAAAAACTAGCATGAAGTCGTCGTTTGTGGACAATACGTAATTGTAATCATAACCCACGTTGGTTATATCTAACCTAGTAACTTCCTGCATGTCTCGTTTTGTATCTGTTTCATAACTATGGTACCTAAAAACGTTGACCTGGTCAACTCTTATCCCGAAACAAAATTTGTTTCGCAGATATGTTCAATTAAGCACGTCGGTGTTTTCTCAGTATTACGACGTGCTCCTGAATAGTGTAGCGGTGTCCCCAGTCGAGGACGTAGAAGAGTACACTGACCGGTAAGCATCTGTAACAATGTACTGGAAATTGTCCAACAATATTGGGCCTGAGCAATGTCTGGACTAAGTGTGCTTCTCCTCAGCAGTGTCCGTTATCTAACCTGCCAGCCATCCCAAGAGTTATGTAGAAAGTATGAAGGAGTCCCTTAAAAAACGTGAGTGCTAATCGTAGCCTCGTACTTAGTTAAGCGTATCCAGTAGTCCAATTAAAATTCGTGATGACCTATGTAGTATATAATACGTGAAGAACACTGATTTACTAAGAAGTATTTAGCAAAAACAGGTGACGCCGTTAAGAGAGTAAGGAAAGTTCAAGAAAGTTAACAGACATTACATCCCAATTCAGTCACCTGATTGGTACTCATCTGGGACCTGTTACTTGGGGACCGCGTAAACCGCTGGTGATTTGACACTAGAACGGAAAGCAGTGATTGGCGGCGTTTCAAAAACAAATGACGAAGATTACTTCAGCTTTGGTTTCTTTTTACACCTATCCACATGAATGTTCTAGCAGAGTGGTTGAGAGGTACATAACTTGTACTGCTGATCGTTAGTCATAAGCAAATGGGAAATGAAAACCCTATTTCTGAAGAAGTACTGTTGACTCCTAACTGGCGATGTGATCGAAGCACTCAGTTTCACATAGCAAGGTTTTAATAAGTGAAAAGACTGTTGTTGTACGAAATCGAACCTGTCCAAAACAATTTCGTAAAGTCTTGATTTACCCAGTCGACGGTTCATCACCTATACGCAATACCATATTGTGATTTCATGCTGAGCTTGCGAAAAAAGGTGCACTACAAACGATTATACGTTCGAGTAACGCCTATTCTGAACGAATCAGTAAAACCGGGGGAAATAAATGAGATAATGTAGTTAAGCTAGTTCATTTCCACTTTTTTCAAGAACAGAGAATCATCCCATGAATAAAGGGACATCATGGGAAGAGTAAAAATCTATATAGTTGTCTGTTACTTTAAATCTCTATAGTAAATAAAGATTGATGGAACCAAATGTGGGCAATTTAAAATTGAAAATCTTAATAACCTTTCGCTCCCTAACAATGAGACAAGTTATGCAACTGACACTAAAAGCTGTATTGTTTGTTTTCAGTGAACAGAAATAGGGTGTTTCAGCGTCTTTCATTTCTGATATGTCAATATGTCAAAATCATCCAGACTTTCAACTGCTGAGTGTTTATTGATTAGTGAGTTACTAATACATTTGTATCTTTTATAATTTATGTTGAACATGTCTGCGTTCACTGAATGTGATCGCGGGTGGACTTTACTTGAGTACATTCGTATTGCTTAACACGGTGTCCAGTCAATCGAAGTAAGGTTGTGTAAGCAATTTAAAGCTTTTTATGTTTGCATGCAATGTACTGATAAAAATATTTACTATCCTGCGAAATAATTTAAGTTCATATAGTAACTTACCTCTCAATCTAATTCAGTGTTCCTCTCAGTTCTCTTATCGTTTCAGATGCAGAGATTTGAAAACGCTGGCAAACGTTTTTTTAAATCTATACTTCTCCATTTTGTTTACAAATATCTGTTTACGTTTATTTGATACATGATAGGGTTTTTTAACCTTTTGAAGCATTAAAGGATCATATCGTAATAACAATTATTCAACTCACCCAAAATCAACATACGAAAATCACAGTCACTTCCAATTGGATTTGTTTCTAATAAACTTTGTTTTAATTACATATCAAACCTATCTGGTCAATTTATATTAGATTCGACGTCCAACTACCTTTCTTCAGTTCTGATTGTTTTGCCACTTCCTGATACTGCTCAGGTTGTCTTCATAGTTTGTCCATGAGGAATAACTTTAGTTACTAAAATTTTCTTATTGAAGATCTGGAGATTTGTGGTAATGTTTCACAG
Organism: Paragonimus heterotremus; assembly: GCA_013368495.1. Lineage (NCBI taxonomy): Eukaryota > Metazoa > Platyhelminthes > Trematoda > Plagiorchiida > Troglotrematidae > Paragonimus > Paragonimus heterotremus. Next base: position 17,676 of record LUCH01003225.1, on the reverse strand, counting down.
AAAAGCGTCCACTTCCCATTGCAGTGCTTGTGGCTTACTGGGGCAGAAATGTCAGTAGTTAAAAAAGCAGATTACATAAATATGTTCTGATGAAAAGCTTACCCGTCGTCAGATGAAAGTAAACTCATGCGTCAGTGTTTACCGTAATCAAACGACAAAATAGAGCCATTTATGAAAATTCACTGATAAGTAGTAGGAGATTTTGGCTCAGAGAAATTGAACATGACTCAAGACCGTCTGCAGTCTTCATACTTTAGTAGATTACCCAGATAACGTCTGTTGCTCTATTTCAACACTACCGTCTTAAAGTTAATCAAACCAAGTGCAGAACCACAATTTCAAACCAATCCGTTAGCATTGCTGGGTAAAATGCCAACAAGCAATTTCAGAAGAAATGAATTATGAGACTTGGATGTTGCTGGACGATACCACCAGAATTCTTTCAATGAGCAGATATTGATTTGTTTGAAAACTTTCCAAAATAAAATTTGTGTTTTGACTGTGAGTGAAATAAAACTTGTGCATCGAATAAATTTACGTAGATCTCGTTTAAGACAATGTTTTTGCTGACATTCAAATGTCTCGAACATTTTGTCGCGAAAATTTTATAATAGCGGACAGCGTTACCTTTCATATACTGTAGACGCAAAAGCCTCTCACTCACGACAGCAAATCCCCACCATCTAGGATTGGGTTGAGTCCACATCATATTATCGCCAGTCGCATGCTTCCGTACGATCTCTGGAAGACTGCCATACATTTCACCAAATTTTCCGTAGGGCAGTTTAACAAATAGGCACCTTTTAATGATAAGTAAGTTGTAAAAATTAGGTATATCTACTCGAGCAGTTGAAAATCACGTTCTTGACACTGAACTATTCAAAATTCTAGAAGCAAAAATAAGTCTATCAAGAGATTACATCAATAGTGTTACTAGTATAAACAGCTAGTTTGGAGAACAACAGCACATCACAGATATCGTTTCTGGTGCGTACTTTCTGTCAATGCATCAGCAAACGCGATTAACTTCAACTCTGGAAGCATCGTTTGTTGTTCGCGCTTTCATAATTTGATAATTGTTATGTATGAAGAATGTGAAAAACAATCTAATAGTGTGTGTTTATACTTCTGTCAGAGATTTCATCTAATTTTCTTTACCTACCAGCACACTGTTTAAGAATGTTCACCCCAGCATGCGTCCACAATATGAAACAAGAATTTTGCGATACGACTTACCTGTACACAGATGATGTTGTGGGGGACTGAAGTCCAACTAAGTTGGCTTCATTTGTCATTAAGCTGAAGAAGTAGAAATTTGTTACAGGCAGTACTGATAATGTTGTAGTGTTTACTATAAAATCTCTGATCACTCGATATATCAGAACATCTAGTAAATTACAAAAAATTACGGCAATTTTTATTTGATTGAGCGGACCAACCCAGTGATATTCATTCTTGCACTGCCCACACATCCCCCTAATCGTTAAAGTATGTATTCCTTTCATAAACGATCAACGTGAATCAAACAAACTTTCAACAAACATATTGAGAGGTATGTCTATGAGCAGACTGTTCTGCTGAATTAGGCATGTACTCTCACCAACATGAGCCATTAGAACTGCTGTCAAAGCTATGTAGAAGAATGGTGATTTTATCAAATACAATAGTACAATTGTATCCCAAAATTTCTATTATTTTTCTCGTGCAGACCAGATGAATACTAAACATTACACTGAAACGAACGTTCATCGTTGCCCTTCTACGACTTTTAACCACCCTATATTGCAGGCTAATTCTGCCTATAAATATGACCAGGCCGAACATTATGGGTAGAAATGAATGGGAGCGAACTTTTCAAGTGATAGAATGTGTAACTAAAGAAATAAATTGTGTAGCAGTCGACGTGACCTTGGATTCTTGAGAGACTGCTTGTCACTTCAATCGTTTGCCATCCGTTGAACGACGTTCTCAACACTGAGCAGTCGACTTATATCATGAGTGTGTTCCGTAACTTGCAATCAACTTCATTGAAACCGGTCAAAGTTTAAGTTAGCACAAGCACGAAACGCTTTTTGTTTCTTGATACTCAACCCTCTCTGATTTGTATCGGCCATCGTTGTGAGGTGAGGTTCTGTCCATTTCGGTATCAATAAAAATGGGCTGTTTGAGTATTCTGGTGTTTTTTGTATGTCTATCACAAAAGAAGAATGAATCAATACATTTTACTACTGGCCGTTTTATGGTTTTCAGTTATTATTTCACTGACACTCACTCTCCCAAACACTATGTTAAATATCTGATTGTAAGCTTGAGTTACTTGCAGACCACATAAACATGTTGTTTGCAGCTCCAATGGGTCATATTACATATAACATCTGCGTCATGAAGTAGGTGTTCACGATCGATTAAAACTATGTTTGTAGAAGACAGCGGAATAATTTTCCGTTAGTTTTACTGCAGACAAAAATATTGTGAAATGTCTCAAGTTGAACATCACCCACAATTCATCGCAGCTGTCGCATTCCCATAGATTTTCCAGTCGGCCCCTTTCGAAAAGAAGCACCAGACTCGAGTTTCGCTCCCATTAGAGCTCGTCAATAGTGCATATCATTGCCATTGCCAGGACTTGAACCAACTTGAAATAAACCAAATCCCCTACTATTCACCAGTAATTGTGAAATGTGCCAAGTGGTAAGTCTTTCATCATACTAATTTAAGCCTCGGGAGTGTTATTTGCAACGGGAATGCATTGAAACGGTCTGTCGGTCAAAAAACCTGCAGACAATTAGAACTCTAACACAAGCTGTTGCTTTTGAAACTGGGCTGTGTCGAAGTTAAACGATCGAACTGTTTGAATCAATGGCGTGAACGACAATAACAAATTGACCAATCAAAACGTGACAAGGTTGTCGCCCCATTGCTACCGCAAATATAAACAGTTTTTTTATCCATAAAACGGGCGCTATTCTTTAAATAAATTGAGATTGCTTTGTGCCACTCAAACCATCACTGTTGTGATTTTTTAGACATTGACCAAGTACGCGACGCTGTCTAGTTGAATATCTTGTCCAAAATTGGGGTTTGTTCCTTTATATCCAGTCTGAAGTTGTAGCCTGCTAATGGGATCAACCCGACTATCCCGTTAGGCTGTTGCTAGCAGTAGTATGTTTGTTGGAGAGTATAAAGTGTGGTAATTTATACTTTATGGCACAATTCTGTAAACTTGTATGCTGATTCCAATTGGTTGTTTGAATAAATCGTCGTTTAGGCGTATCCCTATCGATTGTCAGCTAACAAAAGATTAATATATATATATGTATATATATATATATATATATATATATATATATATATATATATATATATAGAAGACAACTTCACCTAGAACTGTTGAACAGACGGCTTATCTTTAATTTTCTCACCCAACATCCACCTGCAAAGCATATGTATGTTACTAACTTTGCCCCATTTTGGTATGTATCTGTACACACTTGGTTTTAACTAGTTTGTGGTAAACAGACCTCGATCACACGGTAACTTCATTCACATTTGATGCAACGTGCAGTTATAAATTATAATATTGCCAACTGTCATCTTAGTTTTAGTTTGAGCATGATCTTAACCATACGATACCATCAATCTATTATTTCTATCTGATGTAAAATTTATAAGCGCGAACTGATGTTTCAGAACATATCATATTATTGTTCTCAAGAAACTAGGTAATGGACAATTATATCGGTACAGTCATTGAAATTGAACTTTCCCAAACCGAATCCCAACGGTGTACAGCATTCTCTGCAAACTTACACTCAATAATGGTAGCAGCCTCATCCGTCCCACGGATAAGTGTCACACCGATATCCTGATGAGGTGCGCAGTCCCCCACTGTAAACATGGTCGATTCGTTATATCGACTACTTAGGGGAATTTTTTATGTGTGTATTAATTCGGTTGTCCAATGATCTCAGAACTAGTCATGTTCTCATCAACAGTTTGCATAAGCGATTACATATAGAAGGACATAAACCAATTCATCATGAGTCATTCTCATGAGCTATCACTGATTTTATGAAACTGAGTTATATCTTTTTCTACGACAATTATCCTTCAATCACACGCCCACTGAGTCTAGGTGTAAATAAAATCACTTCAGATTACTGATGAATAGAGGGGGTTTTGATTAATTCCAAGTTGAACATCACAAATGTGATGGTAGCTCATTCATCCAATTAGACCTTTCAACCGACGTCTCTTGAAATGAAGCACTAGACTCGAGTTTCGTCCTCACTAAAGTTCTTCAGTACAGCACATCCTTGCCACGGCCGAGATCAGAGATTTCGACCAATCTCGAAAGTCTTAATCGCGAGGTTATCGATTGGAGTTAACAGGAGAGTTATTGTGTCTGCTATCGAGACGATCAGGCAACCTGATCATTACTCACAAGCGGAAGTGGTTAAGTGTTCAGGTATGATAATTTGGTCGTGACTAATGTGAGGTGAATGGCGCCGTAGTAAACACGGTTGCCTCATGAAGAGCGTGTCCGTGGTTCAAGTTCCGGCAGTGACGATGATATGCACTACTGACGAGCTCTAATGAGAGCGAAACTCGAGTCTAGTGCTTCTTTTCGAAAGAGGTCGAATGGAAAGTAAATCTGAATACAAAGGTTGTCATCAAATGTGAGTGATGTTCAACTTGAAACTCACTTTAATCGTGTTAGCCTTCACAATACGAATAACTATTCGGAATCCCAAATGACTTGTTCCTTACTCCAAAAAGTCATTAACGTCGTCTTCAAGTCTGAAAATTATTCATGATCCTTGTGTATGTTTTTATCATGCAAAACCAGTATCCTAGTTATCTGAACTGAAGTAGAAATGGGCGAAATGATAATTTTGGTTGTCACAAAATATAGTCCGTTGAAACTTGTCAATAAAAACATCTCAACCCGAGTTTTTCTCTTGCAATCAGTTGCGCAAAATAGGTCAGTTCATTTTCCCTGATGAAATATAAAAGAACACAAAATAGGTAACCCAAATTGGATTAAAGGTTTCAGTTATGGAGAATTCGAAAACTTAATTTCACGAAAAATGGGAACTTCTACTGTTACTTTGAGCATCGTCTCGTTTGTTGGTTATATTTTTTCCTTGAACATTGTGACGTTAAATAGCGGTTGAATGTAATAAGCACACGAATTGTTTTCGAGTTTTTTTTGAAGTTGAATTCCTCAACAACAAACTCTCAACAATTCTTTAATCACATGTGTGGACTAGCTGGATTCATCTGAACGTTGTAATTACTTTGCTCAGTCATACAGAGTATTTCGTCGAAACTGTTAACCAAGAGCTCTGGGAAGGCTTTTACCCAGTGGAAAATGCCACCTCAATTATACGATGTTCAACCAGTTGATTAACACTGTATGCACAATTTAACAAGAAGTGGATTAGACAGTAAGTCCACAATCAGTAAAGTTATCAAACAAATTATTGGGGCGGAAATTTTCAAGTGGGGATAATACCTGAATTTGCATAATCCATAGACCGTAATCCTTTAATCCCTCTCTCTATTGGGTCACTACTAGGGTTGCCTACACGATCACACGTTAGTGAATGTTGCATGTGGTTGACAAACAAAGGAAAAGTGTCAACAACACGGAATGAAGCAAAGACGCAATTTAATTATCCACGTAATGGCAATTCCGATGGAAAAGCACAAACACACCTACATCCAAATTGATTGTATCAGCTTCTACACACTGATAGTTAATTGTTCTACAAATCCTAAAGTAAACGTCTGTAAAACAGATGCGACAACCGGCGTTTCATTCACCACACACACGCAAATATTACAAACGCTCACACAGTTATTTTATGCTAATTTATTAAAAATAATAAACGCATCGGTACTACACAATGAAAACAATATTTCCGCAATGATATCCAAAAAGTTAAGATATTGGTAAACTGTCAAATCCAATCAATGTTTAACTGGATAGAAAAGAACAACCTGATATATCATGTGAATAGTAATTGAGATAGAAATTGAGATGGTGCATTTTTTATTGCTGAACTTCACTCACGAATGGCTGCAGCTTCCGCATTCTCGCTTTTGTAAATAGAACTCGGACTTGAGTTTAGCTTGTGTTAGAGTCAAGCAGTAACACATGTCTTTGCCGAGGTGGAGCTTTGAAAATTGGCCATGTTTTTATAAGGCAACGGTGTTGATCTCGAGGCTAGTGCTATCTCATTAGGCAATACCAATGTACTGCACACAAACGCCTAGCTACGTTTGCAATCACCAGTTCGTCGAATCGTCTCAAGAGTATGTGGTAACTGGCCGTTGACTAAAACCAACAACCCTATGCTTAGAATATGTTCCCAAATTAAAATCACAGAACTTAGCTGTACAGTACTGCAAGAAGAGTTAACTGTCATACTTATGCTTAAAACAAATGAACGGTTGTCATGGGGTGAATATCGTCAATTTAAATGGCTTGTAGAAAGGTTTGACAGCTGAGTAGCCGGTTGCTGAAGACGTACGCTAGTCTAAATTGTATGCAACTCATTTTGAGTAAAACTGATATGTCCATATTATGTTAATCTACTGCTTCCTAGAAAATAAGCAAGGCGCTATACACAAACTCGGTAACCTGTTAGAACCTCAACAATGTCTACTTCTCCCAACGTTACTCCATTTAATTTCAAGTTATATGCTCTGGAACTTTTTGAAGTGTCTGTTCCAAATTCATAATTACGGAAAGCTAACTCTATTTGCTATGAGGTGCGGGGATTAAAATTTAGATTCTGGAATGTCCGAAATGCTCGCTCCGATTTTGTAAGTACATACGCACAAACTGGCTTTCTTCCAGAATAGCACAAGAGTCTCCCATCTTATTAAAGTTTGAATACATCCAAAAGAGAGGATTGCCAGAAGAACTTATGTTATTGCAGGTTTACGTTATAATTTATGGACACTCTTTTAGTGTTACCGTCCAGTTTTTTAATGTTACGGCAAACCCTGAGGATTTGTTGAAAGTCAACCGGCTGCTCCAGGTAGGTATGAAAATCTCAGACTGAAGATGACAATAGCAACGTCAATTTCGACTGAAGTTCCAGTTTACTTGCGTGATGTTGAAAATATTAGACATTTTTAGAGTAGTATGAAGACAGTGTTTGAATTTTATCTCACAAATTTCGTAATCTTATTTCCAGTTTTTGTAGAAATGATTAAATTTTGTCTGGTTAACTTTTGTAAAACAGAAATGTGTACACCATCGCACACCACTAGATTACCAGGCATATGCTGAATTAAAACCTGCGTGCTGTATGAATTAGCTAACTATTCCGTGAGAAGAAAGATAGCTAAATGACCTAGCCACCGGTTTGAAAATCAACATCTGCCAGACAGTGTATGTTCTGCTATCGTATTAAGCAGGTGGATACAGCGGGTGTATGTTTACGTGTAATATACAAGCCAGCCGTCTTTACACTGGTTGTCTGTTACACTTGAGGACCAACATTGGTGAAAAGTGAAAACACCGGGAGACAGCGTTCTTCTGAGTTAGGGGTTCCACCAACAGTCCTGTAAAAGGAAACAATACAAACAAGCATGAACCAAAAGCCCAGTAAGCCATGCACATGACTTACACAAAGATAAACTAAAACGACGTCAACAATAAAGCAGCACGCCCTGTTACAAAATTCAAATTCAACTTGTGCGCGCTTTTTGGTTTCGATCGCACATTGCATAGGCAAGAAATAGGTTCTTTCAATAAACAGTAATGTAGCTTCATTGGAACTGGTCCGGTGACTTTTAAACGCTGTTTAATGCAGATTTTAAGCCAACTGTCAATGTTGCTTATTTTCAGCTTCATTTACCGAATCGAACTATCACCCAAGCTCTTCAGGCAACGTGCATTTGTCCTTCGATTCTTTCCTTATGTATATGTGCTCCTCTAGGTTTGGTCCAAAGGGCATCTAAATGGATAACGAAAGTCACTTGAAAATTTATCACTTAACGAACTAATCAAAAACCGTAGTTATTGCACAAACACTTCTCGACAGGTAACCAACCTGTAGTGCGTATCCGCACGTCTTAACTGTGCTAATGGATGACGGAACTCACCGTTATTGATTCCAAATTGTGCTCCCAAGAGAAAAAGCTTAAAAGATTGGGTCAACAACAAGAGGTAAATGTAAGAACAGTCTTTAAGTAAATGTAATGTGTAACATTGAACGTCTAACTTTAGATATGTTGTAGCTGTAAAATGCTTTAATTCATAACTTGCACGCTTCATTTACTGATTTCATCCATTAGGCTGTTACCACAAGTGTCTTAGATGAAACGATCACAAGTGTCACAGTAAACATTCATTTCAATTTTATCCGAGTTTACGTAAGCGCGATTTTAATTTGTAACCTGAACATTAGTCATGTTCAATCGCAGTATTTGTATCCAGAAAAAATCTCCAGACAGCCTTTTTCGCAGCGAACAAACAAATTCCAGTTTCGTTCTCATTAAAACTTGTCAAAAATGTGTATACTTTTTCATTCAATCTCAGCCGGTTTAACAGAAACGTTTGTTCTGGATAGGACGCCTAATTAAGGAGGTTTTCGATTGGAGTTAGCAGGACAGCCACTGCTTTCCCCAATATGCAATCTGAGCATTACTCACAAGTGAGTACAGCTCAGCGTTTACATATGCTAGTTCAGCTGTGGCCACTGTCATGCGGTGATCACAACGGTTACAATTGAAGATTTGGTCGGAGTTTTAATCCCCTCATGACAAGAATATGCACCATTGACGAGCCTTAACACGGACAAAAATCAAGTCTGTCTTCTATTCAAAAATGAGCTCCTTCAACAGTTTATCTGAATGCGATGATTGTGCTGAAATATGTGCGATGTTTGCATCCAAATTAACAAACCTCCAGACAATTCTTCTGTTCTAAGTCGCAATACAACTTTAAATAAGCCTTTGAACGAAATGAGAGATTTCATGTTTGTGCACCTTAACTGCTGGCTATTATCTACGGTAATTGTCCATATACAGTTCAGTCTTGCGTCTTACTCGCCACATTTATCACGTTACCTAAGGCATCTGAACAGATCAATGAAAGAACAAAACCAAGGTCATTGGAAACATCCTCAGACATATTCATTAGTTGTCTTCAAATTCCCTCTGTCTACCAATAGCGCTGATTGACCAATTTTGTTAAACTTGATAGACGGCGCTTAGCCTGACATTAGGCTAGCCAGATGGTTTATATGGCATGTTAACTACAGGTGGTTGTCTATAAAATAATCCAATTCATGTCTTGTAGCCAATCGGGATAAAAATGGCTACATCATTTGCGTGAGTTAAAAGACCGTCTATTCAATCACAGCTTGTTGCCGTCACACCTCATAGTTTGATTACATCAGACGTACACTTTGCGTTTTCATGGAAAATCATTACTCATTCGCCCACGCAAGTGTACGCTGTGATCTTCGTTGCCCTGGCTTAAATCAGTGCACTCTGTAACACGGCAGTACATCAAACATATTCACTTGTGATCAACCAATTGGTTTGCGTTTGATGTCATTGTTTCATCGGGAGCTATGTGAGATTGGAATATTAAGTGGTAAGTGGGAGTCGTAGACTATTGACTCAATTCCAGTCGGTGCGTCAGGACACTGTGTCATCAACTCTCTCAAGAACTTTCACCAAACGGTGAGAAGATGGTTATCACCCTATTTTACGACGGGATACGTGAGAAGAAAGTGTGAGAACAGAAGAACCGTCATGGAGAAGGGAATCTTGATGTTTGTCAACGGCTCCACGATCAGTTCAAATCGGAACCAGATCAGGCTCTGAGATCAAAATACATGTCTAGGGTCAATAACATGTTCCAGTGTAGATGAAGAAGTGCACGTGGAAGCAACTGTGGTGGACTGGACGGAGCTGCGCTCGGCCTTTATGTAGATGGGCCACAGCAGTCAGTTCGGAGAAGTTCCGTTCTGTGCTCCCCGAACAAGTTGGTTATATCCAAGTGTACTGAAGTGACTGCAGTCGATTCATGTCAACTATTGCCCATCTGTTGTGCAAAGCAACTGTGAATATAGTTTATGTATAACATTTGAGTAAACGAGTAAACGAGTAAATGAGTAAACGAGTAAACGAGTAAACATTTGAGTAAACATTTGAGTAAACGAAGGAGGGTTAGTAGTGGTCTTGGGAACTGTGTGATTAGTATGGTCTTTGAGAACGTGCTACAGTGCCGTTTGTTTCACGTGGCTGGATTTTGCAAAAAGGAGATTGAAATACCAAATTAGACGCGGATATTATTCAGACCATGCTGATCGCTAGGTCTTAATCCGACTGATCGCGGTTTGATTTGATCAGATTTTGTTGGCAAAAGTTCTGTGAAACTGGAGGTCCCTCCCACCTGGACTGTGTACTCTTCTGCACGTGATACAAAATGCTATAATCTTATTTCGAGTACTAACAGAAGAACGGTTGTTAGTATCAGTAACAAAGCATTTAACAATGAATGTTTGTAATCAACCAATTTCAAGCAACAAGTTTTGACTGAAAACGGACGCCCCCTCACTGACCCACACGTGACATTTGTATCGCGTGACATGTAACATAATTTGGAAACACATTATATTGAGAAGCTGTGTGACTGCCTATAGACAACACAGCCTCCGCATTAAGATTTGCTATCGTTGACTTGCTCACTACCATTATCATACCAACAACCAGGGATATGTGTTATAGTCGAAATCGATGCCGCCGGAGAACCTTTTCAGTAGACTTTCGTTGAAGTTTTTGTTCGTCAATAGAGCTGCAAAGAAGTTCCAGTAGTCATTTTAATCCACGCTATGATTTAATGATACACCATATGTCAAAACATCTTCATCCAGCTGGTTTCTGAATTCCTAGGCTATTCCGTTTACAAGCATGAACTATCCGTTTGTCGTCATGTGTGAATAGATAGACAAGATATTCAGAAAAAGTTCATACATCCCGCGTAGAATTCTGACTTAAAGCTTCAAAACCCACTCCTATATATTCCGGCGAAATTCGCGCTTATGTCTCGGACAAATGAAGTAGAACTCATCATCATCTTCATCATAGACAGCAATACATTAGTGGTTCACACTGATGCTTAACTGCCACACAACCATGAAGAGGAATAAGAAGCAAACCCTGTATAGGAAGAGTGAAGAAAAGAAAGGGAAAGGGGAGGGACCTAGTCACTAAAAATAGCTACGTCTACATTCAAACATACAACATCAAGGCGCCTTGAAAACAAACAACCGACATGTAAGTGAAAGTAAGACGTCATCAGCAAGACAGCTTTCATACGTCTTTCACTGCCCCGCGTCATTAAGTGCACTCACCTCACAAAAACTCGGCCTAACAACGAAAACATTCCCTATAGTGAACTTGCTTAGCCGCCATTTCATATAACGTCTTAAGCCACCGACTCTGTGAGTCGTGAGGGCTCCAGCCCAGGAGATGAACCCGATCTACAGTGCCCAACCCCTTCGTGAACGATTTCATTTGTTTACGCCAGGGCATCATCTGTCCAGCTCGCACCTTACGCCAATCGGTCAAAACGTCGGCAAACAGTGTTCGGTGTGGCAAACGATTAGCTGGTATCTTTAGTACATGGTCTAACCACCTAAGTCTGTGCAAATGTACCGACTGAACGAAAGAACTCATTTAATAATCAGTGCCGAACACCCGCTTCCTAACCTCCTCTTTGCTCACGCGCTGGTGCCATCCGATACGAGCGACTGAACGCAAACATCTATGGTCAAACACCTGAAGATGGTTCACGTCTTCTACCCTGATCAGTTAGGTTTCGCTGCCTTAAATTAATACGGCCCTCACTGTAATCTGATATACGCTACCCTTAAGCTTCAGGGAGATACCTTTCTGTCGCCATAAGTGCCCCAGATGAGTTAACACCGCCCCAGCCTTGGAAATACACGATTTTATTTCATTCCCTACACCTCCGCCGCCGGCTCTGATGCGGCTTCCCAGATATGCAAACCGGTCAACAACCTCCATGAGTTCATTATCTAACAGTGAACTCACATAATCACAGCAACCTTGAAGAAGCACTTTGTCTTTTGAAGCTGCAAAGCGCATTCCGAAGTACATAGCAGAACGCTAAATGGCGTTCAACGTTGCTTGTGCCGCTTGAAAGTTGTCAAACAGCAATACCCCATCGTCAGCATAATCAAGATCAGTCAGTCCTTCACCAGTTAGGAGGTCCACTCCAGCATCATTCGAGTGCCGCAGACAGTCCTCCATTATTTCGTCTGTGACAGAGTTGAACAAAAATGGTGAAAGAGGACAGCCTTGACGAATGCCGCTCCTGGTGCTGAAACTGTCAGACAGCTCATCGTAAACCATAACCTGAGCTGAAGTATAAGAGCAAAGCGCCGACAGTATGTTCACCTACTTGGTCGGTACACCCCTGCGTTTAAGCGACTCTAAAAGTGTAGATCGATCCACCGAATCGAACGCACCTTTATAGTCGAGGAATATGGCGATTGTTGGCCGGCGGTATACATGACGCTGCTCCAGAATTTGACGAAGAGTAAAAATACGATCTAGACCTCCCCGGCCAGGACGAAACCCTGCCTGTTCTTCTCTTATGTTTAACCCCCTAACTGCAGTGGGTGGACGAAGTACGATCGAGGCCAGAACCCTAGAAATGACTGGGGTCAAACTATTTACCCTATGGTTTTCACAAGAGCTTCTGATACCTTTCTTGAATATAGGAAACATCATCGCGTGACCCCAGCAAGGCGGGATAGTCTCCGTCGTTCACATAAGTTGAAACGGCTAAGTCAAAGCCTCAACTAACACCTCTCCACCTACTTTAAGAAGTACTGGCACGAGGTCATCTGGATCAGCAGCCTTATTACGATTGAGAGCCGGGATGTAGTTGCGAACCTCGGTATCAGTGGGTGGTTCCATATTTACCGACCAGTGCGTTATATCACAAGTTTGTGGTGGTAACACGGTAGGAGCGGGATGTCAGCTAAATTGACCCTCAAAGTGTTCCGCCCAGCGCTCCAACCTTCTGGATTTATTATAAATTAGTGTGCCATCTGCATGGATCAGCTTAAAGAGTTTGCCGGTATTCCCTGTCTCTCCAACTTGACCCACAGTTGGTCCGCAGGTGCAACGAACAGAGTGGAGACGGCCAGCTTGAATGTTATAGTACTATCGGATGGCGATATGCAGGTATCTCTGTGGACCTCAAAACAACGGAAACATATTGCGAGCCCTGTATATGCCATTAACCTGCTGGTTATTTGAGTGGCTGGAGGAGTTCCTCTGTAACGGTCAACATAATCTACCTGTTTTTAGATGCATCAACTAACATAGGAATACATTCGAGAGCAGATATCGAGAGTAGTTGGGATTTGAACTTGAATTGCTTCGGCTTCATACCAATAAAACATATATTTGCAATCATGACGAATCAATTCGCAAGAGTACGAGGAAGTTGTATTTTCTTTTGGAGGAAATTGACCCACTCCTTTTCGTTTGACCTCCTAACGTGTGTTCTAAATCGGGTACACCGTACTGGCTAAATGAAGTCTCTAACCTAAACTAGGAGAGTGTGTGGAAATCTCAGTATTTCTAAATTCATTAACAGCTATCAGTGGCTGACCACATCAAACATATGTCAATTTCCGGGTTATCATGTATAGTGCACAGTTTTCGAGAGTAAAGACAACACGTCTATTGTATGGGATGTATAACATAGCGAATATTCGCATATTTCTTGTGCACTGACGGCCACGGTCTATCCATAAAACACCAGTGAGACAAACTAAAAAATGTGTTTCTCATCACTTGAGAATATGATAGTACAAGTGATTACATGTTACAAGCTAAAGTCAAAATTTCAAGTGGATTGGAAATAGAGTCGATTTGTTCCAATCCCCGTGTTTATAAGAAGATGCGTTGTAAGTGCAAACGTCTTTAGTAGGACATGGCACACAAATACTCCTGAGTTACTTCAGGCTT